>LUGF01050606.1:515760-528216 GCA_001625245.1 Calycopis cecrops | reverse complement strand
GTTCAACACGAAAAGGTTCACATTATGGTGGAAACACTCGTAACTAGCGCTATCCCGATGTTGACCAGTCATTTATGAACTGGTATGTATGTATCATGTATCTTCTGACTGTTATTTAAAAAAAGGATGAAACGTAGTTATACATGGTTTAACCGTTAAGCCACGACACTTGCGTCAAATGTATTCAATCTTTTTAACCGACTCGAAAAACCTATGATCTATGTTCCACTGTGTGCATGTTTTGGTGCGGAGCAGGACTAGTTAGACGAGCAGTCAGGTTATTCATTGATATGTGAATAATTTTCTCTTTAAAAAATTCTTGTTCACACGGTAGCAGTTTAGTTCGCTCAGATCACTATTTATCGGTAAGTTGTTAACGTTGCATTCCAGTGCGTAAAATTATTTCTGGTTTGCGCATAAAAATACCAGTCGAGTTATAAAAACACTGACTGATAAAAATATATATTTAACCATAAAGGACAAATAGCCTTTAAAATCGCTACTAATCAGGACTTATTTCGTATATACAATATATATATATCATGATGATGATGAAGGTTGATAAAAGCGATTGATAAAAAAGAAATATAAATTTAAACCACATAATTTAGTGTAAGTGCCTATAGTAAAACCGAAACTATTAAGCCGCCCAATGTCGGCGATCAGGTGACGATACAACGCGTACGAAGTGAGAAAAAACTTTAAAAATTACTGTGGCTAAACTATTGCCCTGATTGATCTGATTTAACGCCTCTCGCTTTTATCAACCTTGTATAAGACTTAAAATTTTGTTCTCGTGAATACACTTTGATGGAGCAATGCTTGACGAATATTAATCTATAATTCTCATATTAAATAGGTATAATAAATGTAATAAAATACCTATATGTTATAAACAATTTAAAAGTATCTGAACACACGCTTTAAAGGCTCTTGCTTATGTTGTGACTTATTGACCAGTTACAATCAGTGTTTTTTATAGGATAAAATGTAAACGCATTTTATAGTTCAATGAGAGTATAGTCACTTGTTGATGAATATTCATTTTAGCTCTTGAATATACTTATATATTTTTTTATATTTTTATATCTACTTGTATATTTTTAGGGTTCCGTATCTCAAAAAGAAAAAACGAAACCCTTATAGGATCGCTTTGTTGTCCGTCTGTCTGTACGTCTGTCAAGACCTTTATCTCTAAAACGTGTGAAGGGATTAAGCTGAAAAATTTGGGTAATACGGAGGTCAGTTACGTCTTGATGCCTTGAAAAAATCAAACTTCTAAGTTAACGCAATAAAAAATTATAGCCAATTATGCACAAATTTTGTATGAAAACGTACTTTGTCGAAAACCAAAAACCTATCGGGTATTTCCCGTTGACCTGGAGTTGTGAAATTTGGCAAGAAGTAAGAACTTATAGCACATAATATGTAGGAATAAATCTTAAAACTAGTAAGTTATATGAAAAATCATTATCAACTTATAACTGTAATTCGTTGCCTTCTAATTGTGTATGAGCAACCGCTTATATATTTTTTTCAACTTTTGTCAATTTAAACGGCAGGCGTAAAGTTACAATAATTGAAAACCATGCATTACGTTTGGATTATGGAACCCTCGGTGTGCAAGTCGGACTCGCACTTGGCCGGTTTTTTTTATCATCAGTTCGTAAGAGTAAAATTTATCTTATCAATCTCCTCCAGTGAAAAACATTTTTTGTGCTGCAGAGCAATACAATTTACGATTCAAATTTGAATTTATAAATTTGGCTGTCTGGTCGTAATCACGAACAGTCTATGAGACCGTCTCATCGCAACGTAAACGGAATAAAACACAATGGCACATGAAAAAACATGGACTACAATCGAGAAGAATAGAGCTATGTCCGCCATTTTCTTTTCTTTGGCAAAGAAGTGTATTATAAAAAGAGATACCCTGTTAAGAAAGTCAAATGGCCAATATAAACATCTTTAATAGACGAGATTGAGATCAAACCCAGACCACCCGGCTCCTGATACTATAAACTTTCCGAATTGTGCGGACCTTGTTGTATTGTCAAATATTACTTCAGAATAAAACATTCAAGTGATGTGCAGAACACACGTATCGTGATATATCGAAGCAGAATCCTATATTATTTACACATCAATAAATTGTGAACTGTTCTGTCCCTTCAGCTATAAACCCATAGACAAACTGCAATACATTCTACGGTATTCGACGTCGGCGACACAAATAGGATCGATGTTATTTATATATATCGTGTTAGTCTTAATAAAATACACACGAAACAATTTTATTTAGTATTTTTTGCTTCTTTGTATCTTTCTATTTTATATTTTTATTGTAATTCTTCTGCATGGTAATGGTTATTTAGCTGGTTGCCTTCCTCCACCCCGTTCTGTCAATGGGTCAACAAACCAATTTAAATATGTACGTCGCATAACTCTTACTAAAGTAAATTCTATCCATTGACATATTCCGATGCATCATTTTAAAGCGATAATGCAGAGCATCCCCGTATTTAGATCACGCCTCGTGGGGTTTATAATACGAGCTCATGAGAAGCACCGATATCTATCTTTGTCGTACGCTTGGTTTTATTTTTTTTATTGTATAGGAGTCAAACGAACAGTCGGAGCCATATTCATGACTACCGATGCCCATGGATAGCATATCGCATTATATTGTAATATCTTCGTACATCAAAGTAGATTGCCATTTTTTGTTACGTATTAATGAACGGTCAAACGGTGGTTGAATCAACAAACTGCATTTAGTTCAGTTAAAAATATGGGTACATAACGTCAAAAGGAGCACACCACTAATTTGTCCAAATCGGCCTCGCCAGACTTTCCAATCCGCGCCGCCGACGTCGGCTGATTCAGAGGGATGGGTAGAGGACACCCCAGCTGAGTTGCTCTTAGTCTGCCTCACCCCCCAAGGCTGTACGGTATGGGTAGTCATGTTCAGAATAGCCTTGGGGATCACAGACGCATCAGGCAAGCCTCTCACCACGGCGAGGTGACAGCATCTCCTGGGGGGCGGCTCCTGTTAGTAATAGCGTGATGGTAAATAGCCAATTCTTTCTTGATAAACGGACTTCTTGAATCATAAAAAAATACTGAAATTCCAGCAGTTAACATTTATAGTTATTTGAGAATAATCGTAAGTGTGCATAAAATAAACAGAAAAATTTGAGAACAACACTAGGAACATACTGGTTTCAATTTTAATAATTTAATCTACGTATAGTAATGGTATCATCGCACGAATTCGATTGAAATGGATTTGAATATGGAACAACTTTATTGCAAAAAAAATGGTTATTATTTAATATTCAGCGCTAAATAGAATATTGGTCGACTCGATTTGCATACGTAATACGTGCAAAATAGAATATTTGCGAGTAACATGTAAAGATCTGTTCTCAAGCACATTTAGAAATTAAAATCCGCTCTCTCAACCACCGATTATAATGAAAGTTATTTGTAATGATAATAATGTCTTCCCAGCCCAAATTTCGGGTTCAGCGGCCCATCTTTATAAGGACGAGCCATTTGCTTAGGATAGATTATAGTGCATAAGTTTTTTCAGACACAAATGTACGATTTATTTACATCATTCTCCTATTCCGATCGTACAGCATTCTGTTACGACCGGAGAAGTGTAAGTTTAACTTGCTCTCTGAGTCACAGAGATATAATACCGCCAACTTTCTGACTCTGTACTGTTATTTGGAATTAAAAAAAAAACTCTTATTGATCCGACCAGAAGTTTTCATGTTTTGACCAGGTTCAAACATGTTGATGCACTTACCTTAATTACGGATTTCATTATCATATTTCGTAATGGAAGTTGCGAAGTTAAATTAGTTTGTGATGTTCCTTCAGGAACACGGTTCTATAGTTTTTATTGATTCCGAAATAATTATAGAACAGCTTACAGTTAGTCAAAACAACTATAATGTTTATTGTTGTTGGGTTGTATAAATATAATTAGCTTATAGTAGCTTTTTATTGTTGTTGCCAACATTGTCCGCTTAACAGCGTAACTGGGTAAAAGGTTTGATTTATTTTATTTATTTTAATTATCTCCACAAAAAAGTAGACACATAATTCCTAGTAAAGTTCCTTATGTTATTCAGGGTATAGAATAAACAAAAAAAAATGATCATTACAACACCATCATAAAATATTTTTCTCTAGTCACTAATATTTTTTTATGAAACTAACATGAAAAAAATTGTTTGGATTTGAACTCTGTTTAATTAAAAATAGATGCCAAACACTGCTGACTACTGTTATAATATAATATAATAAATCAAAAATAATATACAATACCAATAAAAATAATGTGTAAAGTCGTAACAATAAGTAGCAGTGGAGAGGAAGCAGTTACAAGTTATCTGGAGGCAGGCGCTAGGCGCGACCACCGTCCCCCAAGGTGCCACGTGACTCGGACGGCCGCCAACTCCATCTTACAGAACCAGATAATATACGATTTTTACATTCAACATTACATGAATGTTAGAATATTAACTTAAAATATATTCAAGATATATTTTGACGTTGGTTATGAAAAGACCAATGAATTTATCTATGAAACGATAGATATGATTTGATTAAGAGGGTATTAGATTGCCGAAATGCAGCTAAATTGGGAAGTCAAATATCGGTGCTACCACTAGTGCAAATAATACCGCAGTAAAGTAATGGCTTTATTGTCCCGTTTTGTGCGGTTTGTTGGATGACCCATGGATGGGGTCTTAGATGTGGGGTAAAAGATGGAGCCTATACTGGATTTGCTCATTTTTCATAAATATTGCTACTTACTATTTTATAGTAAGAGAGGACCAGGAACGATGAGATGCAATATTATGTAAGCGAGAGGTCTTCGTCTGTTCTGTCGTATTATAAAATTAGTAGCTTCCGTCCACTACTTCGCCCGCGTGGAATTTGGACTTCAAATATGGAGTTATTATACATATAAGTATTCTTAGTGAATCACTCTATTAAAAAAACCTATCCAAATTTCGACGAATTCGAGTCAAAATATATTTAACATGTAGGTCGATTCCCTATACGTTCCCGCGCTGGCTGCCAATTTTTTAACGGCTCTGCTCTACGCTGAAACAATATTGACTCGCTGGCTTTTGGTACAGGTTTTCTTTGAATATGCATGTAGGTATATTTTAAAATTATATCTAGTTTGTAGACCCAGTTGCGGAATTTATATTGAAATGTCATTGTACTGAATAATTTTTTTTCAATTTAAATTAAATTTTATTTATTTATTTTCTCCACAAGGGTACATGATACATATAATATTATGTAATAAATATTATGAATGAAATTTCATATAATAATATATATTTTAAGTTAACGAAAGACAATTTCATTTATATTATTATGTTTTTTGATAGTTTTAAGTAACTCCTCGGTGCTTTTGTAATCAAGTCCTTGTAGCCATTTACATAGATTCACACTTATATTTTGGTAGTGAATGTATTCATAGATGTTTATTTGCCATATTATAACGACAACCTCCAAGAAATTCAAAATGTCGCTGAGCAAAAGATATATGAGTATAAGTGATATCACAGACTTCTTTTATTTGGTTGCAATGAATTTAGGTTGATCTTAGAGTGCTGCCGTAAAACCGTGTTTTCAATCAATTTATCTTAGGAAGTTTGTAACACCATTTCCATTTCAGAGTAGTATTGGTAGACGAATTAATTACGTATACAGAACGTGCGCGAGAGGCGTCGAGCTAATCAAAGGAAGTTTGTTAGAGAGTCGTTGAGTAGGTAACGGCATGACTGGTCTACGAAGTGAAAGGTTTCTAGTTTACATCACAAAGAAGTTGGGAGTCAGCATATTAAATGGATATTTGACCCCCTTATGCTTACTTGCCGCATAAACCAACTTATACTGAGACTATATTTCAAGTTTTTACTTTACAGTTTAAGAAGGCAAACGTGTAGTCACAACCCTGGAAGACCTACGATGACAATTTACTCATTTATCAGCATAGTTTTTGCTCTTACGTGTAAGCAAGACCTCAGGACCTCTTGATTGTGCTGGGTCAATACATCTCAATACACCATGGCACCTACCTATTACACAATATTTTAATGCATTTTGTCTTTTATGTTTGATTATGGATATCTATGTAATAAACACACACATACAATTATTATTAACTAACTAATTAAATGAAATAAAATCAACTGCTGAAATATCCTTACAGAGTATATAAAACGATCTCTCGTTTTATTGCCAATTAGGAAAAAATATGTTCAGTTTTCTATTGGCTGACCGAATTTTTATCTGGTTAAGGTACGAACGGCATGAATTAAATTCCATTAAAAAAGCAACGCAATTAGTCTGATCTTTTGAAACAGGATTAAAATAGGGACGGGCTTTTATTCATGACGGTACTACAAAGTGCTACATAAAAGTGTATAATTTTCTTTTCTTCCAGAAAATGTTAAACATCCTCTCTTGATTGGGACTTTAGGTAATAGTCTCTAGTAAGAGGAAGACTTGAGTATAATCAGGGCGACACGTTGTTGCTTTCTATTATCACTACATAGTATAAAACAAAGTCGCTTACCGCCGTATATGCTTAGACCAGTGATTCTCAACCACTGTGCCGCGGCACTTTTGTGTGCCGCCAAATTTCAAAAGTGTGCCGCCAAATTTTGCAAATACACCTATATTAATGTTATTATTATGAAATTATATCATTTAAAAAGAAAAATATTTAAAAAGTTATTATTGTAGTATTTCGTATATTTAAAATTTTTGTCATAAACTATTTATGCAATGTATTGTAGTAAGTAAATAATTTTTATCTTTTTCTTTGTGTGCCTCCAAATTTTGAAATCGTTAAATATGTGTCGCAACAAAAAAATGGTCGAGAATCACTAGCTTAGACCTATAAAAATAAGCAACAGATTCTAAAACCGCGGAGCGCTTGGTGTCGCGTCCCGGGACGCATTGTGATTGACTGCAATGTCTACATAGATTATACAGATAGTCTACGTAGATATTGCAGTCAATCACAATCCAAAGAAAAGACTTCATTGACATTAGTATATAGTTTGTGATCGACATTAATTGTAGTCTTGTTTCGTCAAGAAAAGTTCGATGTAATACCCATAATCGATATCGTAAAAATAAATGCCCCATATAACTACTGTACAGTTCGGTTCGAAATTAATGTAGTTCTTGTTTGTTTTTAAAAATATATTAGTTTTTAGCTTTTAAACACGTAAATGATGCAAATTTACAAAAATCGAGTTAGCATTTTATGGAACAAGATTTTCATACTTTATGAAAACTTCTAAAAATATTATAAGTTCATGAAAATAGTAAAATTGATTCACTTTATCTACGGTACAAATCTCAATAAGATCCATGTTACTTTGGGTACACGATTACTATGGGGACACGATCTGTGGTTCTCCTTTCATTTTGGATAAAAAATATTTTCAATTTTTACAGTCATTATTATCCCGCTGAGTTTGTTTCTTGTTAGTTAGGTTGAATAAGAATATTTTTTTTTTGAAATTATGATGTTGGAGATAAAATATACATTACGTATTTCGCTCCATTTTTAAGAATGGCTAACGATTAAACAAACAGCATTTATAAAATAAAGCGGGCATTAAACGATGTTTTTTAATCCATCAGTACCCCATGTGGCGCTACACGGTTCCCCTCATTATTATCGACGACCGAGTCCAAACTTTTTTTGTCACAAGCTGTATGATTGAAATAAAATGTCTTATGAAATCAATGATTAATCATTTAACCATTAAAGCCACAACACTTTTGCCAAAATAATTCATAATTTTAAATCAGCACAGATGATCTATGTTCCACTATGCATATTTTGGCATCCTTATTACTGAGCAGGGCAAGGTAGACGAGATTTATTCAAAATTTAATTATTTTCTGTATAAAATAAATGTTCAAGTAGAAGCAATTTAGTTCACTCAGTTTACTATCTATCGGTAAGTTTCATCCTTCCACTTCACTTCAGTGCTCAAAACTCGTTCTGGTTTGCGTACCTTTTATTGCAAATTGTATAAATAAAATGTCCATAAAAAATACGAGTCGAGTTTTAAAAATACTGACCGATAATTTTTTTTATGTTTAACCCAAAAGGTTAAATAGTTTTTAACCTGCTGTTGGTGTTGTATATGTCTGTGAGACCGGATTATGTGAAAAATCTTTCACCGCACCAGAATTAATCTTATCCCTATTTCGAGGAGATGCTTTATTTTACACCCCCATCAACAATGACGTGGGCGCACTTTGCCAATGTGTCAACCCGGTTCGTGAGACAGGGTCACCAACTAAATAACTGAAATGGTTATTGTTTTTTTTTTGTTTTACCTATTTTTATAAAACTATTATTATTATTTATAGTGTATTTATATAATTTTATAATTAGTTATCGAATGGGCTGGTCGTGTGTCGAGGATGAACGCCGAGAAGTTGGCCCACATAACATCCCAGTGGGCCCCGGACGGAGCGAGACGGCCGAGAAAACGTTGGCGGGACGACCTCGATGCTTTCGACAAAAGCTGGTGGGAGAAATCAAAATACCGAGATGGTTGGCGAAGTTTGGGAAAGGCCTTTGCCCAGCAGAGGGACAACATAGGCTGAATAAAAAAAATAGTTATCCTTTTACCCGACTGAATCGTTATTTTATTAGAAACATTTCTGTATTTGTTGTCCTGAATGTGAACTTTGTTTCAGTTGTAGTAGTTGCCCAGCAATATGCAGGAAGTTATTTCTAATGAAGAAAGATGACTAAATTGAATACAGAGCGGATATGGACAGGATTTTAAACCAGAAATTTCCGCACCAAATCGCATAGGTACAAAATTCAGATTGTTTGAGTACCTAGACCAGTGGTTATTTTATGCTATATGGAACGTCAATACGTAACCTACTTGTTACTCGCACAGTTAAGAAACATAATATAACAGATATTTGAACTTGCTGCGGTTCTCGAGAAGTAACTGAAGTAACTAGTTCTTTAAAGTATCGGGGTTACTTGTTAATTGTTATAAATAAAAAATAATACATAGGCATATTTTAAGTACGTAGAGCTACTGGGTACTTACTACTTTAATACTCTCGAAAAAAGATACCCTCTTCTGACGTAGTACCTAATGAGTCACTATGACAGTGCATTTACTATCAAAACTAATTTATACATTATCTATTTTATATAGCTACATATATAAGTACTAGCATTCCCGTGCCTACTTCCTTGAGCGTAAAAAAATAGTCAATCATAATGAAATAAAGCCTATGTTAACTCCTGATAATGTGGCTTTGTATTAGTGAAAAAATGGTCAGTCCGAAAGTTTTAGCACCTGTTCTATGCGAATAAACAAAAAAACATTCCTCTTTACAATATTAATTAAAAAATTATCATGACCCTATTTACCAATTTTTATTCTGCTAAATCCAGACATGTGAAATCTTTCAAATAAATTTTAACCTACTTGTAATTTAAGAGGGAAATTTCCATTTATTCCATCATCCATTTTATCTACAGATCATTTTTAATTGTAATTAAGAACTTATTGGTCTATTTTCACAATTCTCGAATCAGAAATGAGAAAATACCACATAAACTTCGCCTCCCTATCTCACCCCCTTAGGGGTTGAATTCCTAAAAATTATGTCTCAATACTCACTATTTTTCATGGAAAGGACCAATACCTACTACCTACCTATACCTCCATCTTTCGAGTTTAAAGGTACATTACTTTCAGATGTGCGTTGATATATTAATTCAGCAAGGGTTGCCTTTTACATGAATAGATTGTTTAAATACCAATCTCTCAGTTTGGAGCGAGTTATGAATATAAAACGTACGTGTCCAGTAGGTTTTATATTCATAGCTCGCTGAAGTAAAATTGAGAAGCCGGGTGGATTCCGTTTACAACGCCTGACGTGTTAGAATATGAGGGATACGAAAGGTGGTCGCTTACACAATGTTTTGCAATTTAAAGAGAAAGAACCCGTGAATGGTAGAATACATTTAAGAGAATGTATGTGCGTAAAAGTATCGCTGAGTTAGGGAAGGGATAAAGGATATTCATGATAAAAATACTCGAAATAGGCACAAGTGAGAAGACCATGCAGATTCTCACCGTAAATAATTTCATACAAAGTATAGAGTTAGTATATCATACTAAAGGAAAGTATATAAGCGCCTGATGAGCATTACATATAAAGGCAAAATGTATTATTATTTTTATTAAATATTTTGTAAAGAAAAAATGCATTTACTTGACCGGACGTGTTGTATAACCTCTAGAGAAGCGGGTCTGGTCAGTTTTTACTTAATATTACGTTTAGTTGCCAGATTTAGCACTAAAATATCGAAGTCTAATATCACATAATAATACACGTTAGATCCTTTGGCGCAAAGTTCTTAACAACTAGGTAGAAACTTTTCAGTTCCAAAGCAGTATTGCTAGAATTTAATTAATTACGCATATAGAACGTGCGCGAGTGGGGTCGAGCTAATAAAAGGAAGTTTGCTAGAGAAGTCTAAAAAGCAAAAAGTTGAACGTAGGGCTGTCAAATGTCCAGTTTTTATATAATAAAAGAGATATAATTTTATGTTTACTACATAAACCTCTTTGAAGACGAGACTCTTTGAACTTAAGTTTTACTTTACAGTATAAGAACACAAACGAGAAATCAGATCCTTTTGATTACCAACGACGACTATTAACATCAGCATAAACATTATGTGCTCCTCATTTGCTTATGCTATAGTGTCATAATCTCTAGGGCCATAATTTTCGCTCATTATTGTAGTTAATGATGATAAAGATATTTTGTAAATTTAATAATAATCCAACAGCTTTCGTATATTGGGTGTAAATAAACTATGTATAATATATGAATTTTCCACGGAGAGGGTTTGTATGATATGCTCATTGGTGCCATTTGCCACCAGGCTACGCTGCAGAGGTCGCTGGAATCGGTTGATTGTCATGAAAATCAGCATGATGATGTATTTTTAATGGCTAAGAAATTGTTGACGTAGCAACGCGCGCAGGGTAGGTACAGCTATTTTTACTTAGTCTGGCCATAAATACTGTTACAATTTAAAATAAATTAATAATCTTTATACAATCGTAAACTATACATTTGACCATGTGATGATTTTTGCAAAGTTGTTGTGCATGAGCCCACGACGGTTTCTGAATTGGTACAACCAATTTTCGACAGATGGCGCCACGCGTAGCAACGCCCGCAGGGTACAGCTAGTGAAATATAAATTTCACCCAATTTTCTAATATGGCTAACGATTACGTAACGAACAGCGCTTATAATATAAAGCGGGCATTAAAAGGTGTATTGTAATCCATCAATACGCTGCGCAGCGCTCCACCGTCCCACGCCCGCACACGTAGCGTCGGGCGACCCACGCGTCCGCGTGCTCGAAGTATTATATTCCACTGAAATTGTTTGCCGCATCCAAATGTCATACGAAATCTATCACGAATCGTTGTGACGCTGACGCACAACACTTACGTCAAAATTATTCGCTATTTTTAACCAACTTCGAAAAAGACGAGACCTATAATCCATGTTACACTGTGTGCATGTTTTAGTATCCTTATTGCTTAGGCTAGATAGACGATCAATCAAATATTAGAAGCTGAATTTAAACGTAGTATACAATTATTAACTACATTTAAGCCGGGAGATGATTGGATATTGCAGGAATCAATAATGTGACCTGACCTACATTATAGATTCCTGCAAATTCACGTGGCAACACGATCTACACAATGGAAACACGACGTACGATCCAAATTTGAACGCCACCACCAAACTGGTCGTAATTACGAACAACAGCCCGTGCGACCGTACCGCGACGTGCACAGAATAAAATAAAATGGGACATAATGTAACAGGGAATATAATTCAAGGAGAATAGAGATGTCTCTATATGAACTAGATAGTTATCAACAATATCATTATCATCAGCTGCTATCAATCTACTATAACGATTTTTAAAAGTCAAGACGGGCGATTTTTTCATTTCCTGCTTAGATCGATTACTGAACTTTAATTGTCTGCCTACGTTTCCGTTTTGGAGAACGAAGTTTATATCAAATCAGTGTCGGTATTATAAAAAGTTTAATCAATGTTAAGGAGATCAAATGCTAAAAATGCTCAAGCTAATGCTGCTCTCAATTCTATCGACTTCAATTGAATTGATCTTGCTGTCCCTTCAGATGAAAAACTACAGACAAACTACAACACATGAAACCTTATTCGACAACGCTGATACAAATGGTACCGGTGTCATTTAAATACGTCTCTTAACTCTTAATAATTTTTCTTAGATATATTCCTGCATTATTTCGAAACTATCGACCTCTTTTGGTGACTACCGAC
>LUGF01050606.1:440599-474025 GCA_001625245.1 Calycopis cecrops | reverse complement strand
AAAGGTATTGCATTACATGCACTTCTTGCATGATGATATGGTAGCGGATGTCTATGGGCGTCGGTTATTAAAAATATTAAAAATCTCATCTGCATACTACTATACTAAACACGTTTACACACTATAAAAAAGGAAAATGAAGTAGACTCAAATTTTACTCTGCTGCACAAAATATAATCTTGTTTACCAGAGATGGTAATTTTGTCTGATAGTAACCATGCCGATGTGGATGCCAACCATAATCATAATATAATAATTGTATTATGATTATGGTCGGTATGGCGATTAATAATTTCGAATCTAATTATTAAATTCGAATTTATTAATTACCGTAACATATGCAATGATTATGTCCAGCAGTGGACGTCCTCCGGCTGATGATGATGATGATGATGATGATGATGATGATGATGATGATGATAATGATACGTCAAATATAATTTAATATAAAGCATTTGAAGTGTTTCATTCTTTCGGTAAGTAACGACGCTCTAGACATACTTGTTGTGTCTCCTTCCTTTCTTCCTCCTACCTTAAAGAGGGACCAAAAATCACTAGGACCAAATCAAGATACTTTCCACGAGCGATTTATATATTTGTATAATAAGTTTTTGCGATGCTATGTATCTTAGTTTTTTAAAAATCCATATCAATTTACGTGTTCTTTCGTTTATAAAGTCTAAATGTAAATGCAAAGAAAGCCTATAATCTACAATTAATCCAAGGTTTTTGACATGCGTAACCTTATTTAGATTTTTGCAATCACAAGATAAATTTTGTGTGTTTCCGCACTCGTGAAGTTTTAAGATTGGTTGATGATTCGGCAAAGATCTCTTACATAAGAAAAAGCTTATATAATTTGTCTTGTTTATATTTAGGGTAAGAAGATTTTCTTTAAGCCAGTTAGAGATCCTTACCAAACCATTTTCGGCAGCTTCATAAACTGAGAGCCAAGTTGAGCTTGAAAAAACAATCGCAGTATCGTCTGCATAAGAGTATATGGACGCATCTTTAACGCTGAGATTTGTAAGACCATTTATGTAAATTAAAAAGAGGGTCGGGCCGAGGACACTTCCCTGTGGAACCCCATAGGTTACATCTACGTCAAGACTTGTATATTTCCCAATCCTCACAACCTGTGTACGTTCTTCTAAGTAATTGCGAAACAAATTTAAGGCCATACCGCGGATACCCACTTGTTCAAGTTTGTAAATAAGGATGGGGACGGAGACGGTATCAAACGCCTTTTTCAAGTCCAAAAAAACAGTTAAGCATTTGTTTCCACGGTCAATTATGATCCAAACTTAACGCCACCATTAGATTTTTTTATGATATAGCGGGGCAAACGAGCAATCGAAGCCATTTTCATGACTACCGACGTCCATAAACATCCGCATAGAGGCAATACAGATGCGCTGCCCTCCTTTCTCCTCCCACCTCCATGGGCCACCGGCTTCTTATACACCGACACACGAAACACGACAGCACAGCTGTCACTTACGGTCTCGTTTAAGCGAGAGGTACCTCCCCGGTCGTGCCGGCCCAATTCGGTTGCATGCAAGCATATAGTGTGGCACTACCTCTTACTGACATATTATCTTACTAGATTAATTATTCTTCTTACTAGATAATATATTACCTTCCAGAAAATGACCTCATATTCGTAGCTTATGAGATTTAAAGTTAGAGAATAGTTTACCAAAGGATAGATTAGACGGGTTGGCGCATTTCATGCACCAATTTATTTACCTCTTGCTAAGCCAAAATGTGATATTTCTATTAACGAAGAGAATTTTGTAACAAATAGTGCCTAGGTACATTGCAACAGCATTGAGCTGATAATATACATCCATTTCCGGTGGCCCATGGAAGAGGGGCATCACAAGGTTTCGGATGTTTACCGATATATACTATTAAAACGAATAAGCTAGGTTAGGGAAGTCCAATGCTAAAAATAAAACATTTCCTATAGGCGCAAGAGCGAACCCGGACCACCTGGCTCCCAATACTTCTCAATTAAATCGATCGTAAATGTAGCTATAAAAATATAATTTATAACTCTATTTATAACTTCAGAGTAAACCACATATGCGGTATCCAGAACACACGTATAATATATCGAATCGAATATCCAAGTAGAATCCTATATTATTTACACATCAATAAATTGTGAACTGTCCTGTCCCTTCAGCTATAAACCCATAGACAAACTGCAACACATTCTACGTTATTCGACGTCGGCGATACAAATGTGATCGATGTTATTTAAATACGTCGCGTAACTCTTAATAAAATACATTTATATCCTCACTAGCTGCGCCCCGTGCCACCGTGTAAATTTCGATCCTCTTGAAATTATAAAATCATCCATCCCATGGCATCCCATAGGAACATTTTTTCGGGATAAAAAATTTCCTATGTGTTAATCCAATTTACTCTCTATGTGTGTGCCTAATTTCATCAAAATCGGTTCAGAAGTTTTTGCGTGAAGGAGTAACAACAAACAAATAAATATACAAACTTTCTCATTTATAATATTAGTAGGATTGACATATTGCAATGCTGTATGTTTTTTCAATAGCGAATTGTATTAATTCGAAGCGATATTTATATTTTTGAGGAGGAAAAATGAGTTATTGGAGCCATTAACATCTGTATAGTAATGGTTGTACATCTGCGTGGCCTTTCATCACTCCCTCCCGTCAATGGATAACAGCTTTTTTGAAATTAAATACGTCCTATAGCTCTTAAGGCCTGCGCAGAGAAGGGATTTTTGTCCGTGGACATTCTTGTCCGCTAAAATAGACCGCTCACAACTGTATCGAGTAACGCAAACGAGGGATTAAAAGTACGCGGTACTTTGCATACATTTTTGTACGCGGACAAAAAAGTCCACGCACAAAAATCCCACATCTGCGCAAGCCTTTAATAAATTATATTCTGTCCATTGACATGTTGCGATGCTGGGTATTTTGAAGTGGTAATGCAGAGCATGCCTGTATTCAGGTCACGCCGCATGGAGTTTATAATACGAGGTGATGGGATACGCCGATATCCTCCGGTTATTGTCTCTTTGTCGCACGTTTAGTTGTAACTGTGTGTTAAACATGTTATAATGTATTGTTATCGGTTGAACGACGATTATTGTTATTACTATAATACAAAATGTATTATTAAAGTAATAACGCGTTATGCCGTTCCGCCTGGTGCAGAGAGAGAGAGAGAGAGAAGAGAGTACATGCTACGATCGGAACAGCAACGGAACCGAAGATAGAGACGCATCTATTTCTTTTTCTCTCCATCGGCATAACATAAGAATGACAATTTCACAATGTATATGGTTAAATTATCATTATTAAACATTCATAAATAATTCTATCATAATATCGTCAGCATAATAACATAATATATTAATATATGTATGTATGTATATGTATATGTGTGTATTTATATATGTATATCTATATATATATATCTATATAGTATACTATATAAAGTGTAAAAACGCTTATATAACCAGCGTTTCCGCCGGGAGGAAAAAAAACTAAAGGTGGACCTGAAAATCAGTGTCAGGCCGTAAGGTCTGGCTTAAACTGAGGTTCTACCGTTTTGTGGAACACGCTGTTGCCGACTATTGCCTTGTCGCTGGTCGTTGTAGGTTTTTTTTTTTTGTTTTCTAGTTTTAATTATTCAATTATGTGTGTTGTCTTAACTGATTTTGTATGTTTAATGTTGGCTCAGTGTGTTTTAACAAATAAAGATATATTATTATTATTATTATTATAATATAATCCTTTTACATTTTATTGTAAACCTTTCGAAGCCTTTTCGTAACTACCGGTGCCGCAAATTGTCATACTTCCTACTTGTACCTCAAATGCCCAACGGAAACTCGTACACCCAGTGTCACTTTAAAAGAAAGGATACTTCCCCGTCAGCCGGCCAAATTAGACCCAATTTGGCTAAAATGCAGAATGTCACTTCCTACTATATAATTTGTTTTCAGTGTTTGTTTGCAATTGGCATTATTAAAATATGATTATGTAAAGTCCATTCCGCATTATAACGTCATTAATATCAATACGATATTGTTATTTCCAAATCTGCTCATATCCTGATGTACCTAAATATATTTGTACGGTTTATTAGGGAACTGGATAACTAATGAAAAAAGTTATCAGAATAGGTTCGTTACAGTTTTAATGTAACACTAATGGGAAAAGATGGATCAAAAACAATTATAGAGCGGTGGCCACATTTGTAAATCTGTTCTGTCACTTTTCGTGTGGTATGTAAGTTCGCCGGTGGCCCTTGGAGGGAGGAGGAGAAAGGAGGGTAACGCACCTATTATAACCTCCACGCGGATGTGTATGTGCGTCGGTAGTCATGAAAATGACTGCGATTTTTCTCTTGCCCCCTTGCTGTAAAAAAAAATCAAAGCGTTGGATAACTATTCCACTATAACACAAAAGGTCATGCTAGATTGCAACTAACTTGGGCCATAGGAAGGTAACCTCTCGCTCACCTGGTACCGCTGTAAAATTTTGTTGTAGTCTGTGATTTTTTTTGCTGCCCTTATAAAGGAGAAACGAGAGCGATATACATAATTTACTTATTCCTTAGAGCCTGAGTCTGACACATCCGGAAAGAAATCAGAAGCAAGACTGGCAGATTAACGCGCTCTTTCAAATTCCTAATGACGTTTTGTTCCAACCTGGAACCTTTTTTTTTTTTTTTGTCGCAGGTAAAATGCATTTATGCACCTTCCAACCAGCCCTTGGTGAGCCGGAAGGGTGTGTCGGACTCGGCACAAGAGGTGTGCCCCTACCGACTAAAAAACCTGCGAAAGCCCTTGGCCGCTGTGGCGAGGGGTATCCTGGATCTGTCAGCAACAGGATACCCCAGCGACTGGCCGGTTCCCTTTGAAGGAACGGTCTTGATCACGAAAGGTCGCTCCAGCTATTAGAGCGACCCCGACGACTTGGTAGCCTCATGGGGTCAGGTGCCCATCCTTGAACCCCGGCCGCCTATTTTCATGGCAGAAGACGCTGTGAATAGCGCCTTCTGCGAGTTCCTAGCTCGAAACCTTCACCCGCAGCTTCTTGTCGGAAGCGTTCCACCGCTTCCGACAAGAAGAGGAACCTTGACCTTACCCTTAAAAGACATAAATAGGTATATCGGTTCTGCAACTCCCAATTAAATTTTAATCATGCACGAAGCTGAAAGTTCCAATATCACTTGTAGAAGCCATGGTGAGTTGATGTATATTTCATGTCTACCGACGCCCTCCGCATAGAGGATCACCGGCTGCTTACACACCGTACTAAACGCGATTGCTGTCACTTTACGTCGATACGTAAGCGAGAGGTACCTCCCCTGTCGTGCCGGCCTAATTCGGCTACATACACTACCTCTTACTGAAGTTCTCCACATGATTAACACCCACCTGAATTTTTTTTTCGAAATTTCTTTGACTAGACGATATCCGTGCAGTAGCCACCTCGAGACAGATGCGAGATGGCGTCTTGGCGTTTCTTCGTTATCGTCATTATCGTCAACCATTAACCTATTGCATCCCACAGGAACATAGGTACTATCCTGCGTTAATCCAAGTTACCCTCTATGTGTGTGCCGAATGTCATGAAAATCGGTTTAGCAGTTTTTGCGTGAAGAAGAAACAAACAAACAAACATAAAAACTTTCGTATTTATAATATTAACGTCGATTGAAGAGTGAGGCCAGATGTGGCCTTATGGGAATCGACTGTCGAGAGGCCAGATCTGGCCTTATGCGAAGAGAATAGTCTACGTGGGCGACCACATTTAAAGACTTATAACGATAATGATGATGATGACCACTTATATTAGCATCCAACCCAGACGGCTCATCTTATCTGATCGAAAATATATTAAACCTGTCTTGTTGTCACAATAAAACAACTATAACGGATTTTGTCGCGATTTATTTGATTATTTTACAAGCCTGACGTTTCAGGAGCTTTACATCAACCATGGTCACGGGTGGGCACAAATCAAAATCAAAATATTTTTATTCAAAATAGAATTTAAAAAATTGCTTTTTGAACGTCAAAAATTTCATCTACCACCTGTTCAACCTGTCCAGAGAAGAACCGGCGAAAAAAACTCAGCGGGCCTCATTAATTAAAGAATGACAGATGTCCTTTTATTACCTGTTGCGCCTTGTTTTGTTTGTGAGTGTACTTGTGCACTGCAGGTGGTGTCGAGCGTCGAAATAACGCTCTCACATAACATTATTAGACCATTCGTAGCACGGTGTAGCATGTCGTAGCACAGCGTAGAGCCGCATTATATAATACTATTACCTGTTATCCGCGACTTTGCTCTCGTGGTCAAAAAACATTTGTACATATTTCAAGCCGATGGCACTCTTCATTCCTTTAACTATCTCCATACTAAATATCACATCAATCTGTGGATCCGATTTGATGTGAAAGAAGGAAAAACAAACTAACACACACACTTTCGCATTTATAATATTAGTATTTATTATTAAGTTTATGAATGATACGATATGTACCGCTAGGCCTGGAGTCTCAGATAGCGCTCAGAATGGTGAGAGAGGTAGAGATCATGGATCATTGAGAAGAACTTCTCGTTCGTAACGTACATATTCGGCTGTCCTCTGCAATATCTTTTTCCACTACTTTATCTATTTCCTCTTCGTATGCTATATCTTTGTAAATTCTGCAATTCGCTTGTTTACGATAATATTTGATTTTTACAGTGCCGAACTGAAAACACATATTGGCTGTGAAATAAAACAACATTATCCATCATACTTTATTAAAGATTTACGATTAACTTAGATAAAGGAAATTACAAGATATTTACATGAAAATGTAACACTTATAATATATGAAAAGTTATTTGAAAATAATCGTAAGTGTGCATAAAATTAACAGAGAAATTTGAGAACAACACTAGGAACATATTAGTTTCAATTTTAATAATTTAAAGTACGTATAGTAACGGTAATAACGGTATTAAACTTATAGTAACGGTATCATCGCACGAATCCGATTAAAATCGATTTGGATTCGGAACAATGTTGAGGGTGAAATAAATGGTAGCTATTTAATATTCAGCGGTAAATCGAATAAGCTGATTGTTCTGACTCGATTTGCCCACGTAATACGTGCCAAAGAGAGATATTTGCAAATAACTTGCAAAGCCAATTTAGACACTTAGTATTGACTAGATCACGATGTGGCTGGACGCTTCTGTCGGCTCTTGATTGGGCCGGCCGTATCAACAAATACTGGATTTTTATAGGTTAAGGATGCAGGTGGTAGATAACTATTCCCACCCATAGACATCCTCAAAACCCGAGGTTTTGCAGGCGTGGTGCCAGCCTTAGATATAAAAGTAAAAGGTACTTTGTATAATATTTTTTTTTTTATGGTATAGGAGGGCAAACGAGCAGTAGGGGTCATTTTTATGACTACCGACGCCCACAAATATCCGCATAGTGACTATACAGATGCGCTGCCCTCCTTTCTCCTCCCACCTCCCCGGGCCACCGGCTACTTACACACCGGACGAAACGCGACAGCACAGATGTCACTTTACACCGATCTCGTGTAAGCGGGAGGTACCTCCCCGGTCGTGCGGGCCCAATTCGACTGCATGCAAGCATGCAGTGTGGCACTACCTCTTTCTTATTTTGAAAATATCAATTTATTAAATTATGTTGTTAGTACTTTTTAAGCCACGAGATGCATTGAATGTTAGCATAGTAAGTACGGCATTGACGTCTTCATTTTACTTTACTTTTATATTCACTATAATAAAACTGCTTCAAATGCGATATAATCGGTTTAAAAAGTAGTAATATTGGAGTAAATGCACAGGACTTAGCGGTTAGCATTGAGACTCGTGCATGTCCGTGTTAGGTTTTACTGGACTAGGCATGGAGCTTGTGTTACACCAAACAAAACATTAAAACAATGTGTAATGCCTTCTTACGCTTAGTTGCTCAATGTATTGAATGAAAATGAAAAATATATTTCATTTACCATTACTTCACGAATAGATTGAAATTTATAGATGATCCTATATTATACAATTTTGCTTATATTAATATTCCTTATAGCTTCATAATAGATTTGTAAACATTTACGGAAATCTTATAGTTTGACATGAATTAAACTCTTTCAAAATGAGTATCATAATGAATATGGTAAATTAAAATCAGTTTTATTCCGACTGCCTTTCTTCATCAAACGTCTTTCTCTGGCCCTTTTCATAAGCCTCCTGATTTAGCGCTATTACCTTTACTACAAAGTACGTTTTGTTATTGTAAAATTATTCCTACAAAAATTATTGACCTAATCATATAAACTACATCTTAATGTGCACAACATTTAACAGTGATTTAAATGATCTAAACTAATCACCTAAGTCAATAAAGACTCTTAAAATTTAAAAGGTACAACTAAATAAATATAAGTTCTAATTATTTACTTAAAATAAACTTAACAATGAATATTGACAAAATTGATATGCTTGATATTCTTGTTTGAAGGCGTTCGGTCAAAGTTGAATTGGAATATGAAATTACTGATTTTGTTCCAGATGTAAACAGTAAATTATGCATATTGGACCAATTAATAATATTTCAATTTCAAAAGACATTTAATCGACAAATTACAGCTTTGCTAACCTGTTCTGTATAACTAACTAAGCATCAGCACAATCACTAACTCTATGGATTTCGTGCTTTAAATACAATATTCGAACATCAATTGAAATTGTGCGTTACGTGTTTCAATTCTGCATTATTTTGTTATTGAAAATTCTGTGCCCATATACAATAACTTACAACAGTCAGGCTGTGTAAACTTTTATAATTTTATAAAAGCTATTAATAAAAAAATTAAAACATAAATCAGAAACGTATTTATGGTTTTATTGCTGTTTATAATCAGCAGAAGATATATCTTCTGTTCAATGTAGCTGCTAGTACGCGAAAAAACCTAAAGACAGTATCGTCACTGTGCTTAGATTTTTCCATAATATGTCCCCATATGGTCTCAAAGCCGCAAAGCTCAAATGGAGCTGGACTGGACATGTCTGCCACAGACCTGACGAGTCTTGGGCAGAAATTACCACTTTATGGGATCCAGACCCAAAGAGGCGACGCGGCAGACCAAAAAGGAGATGGCCAAAACTCGACAAATACCTGCCTGATTGGCGTGATGCAGCTCTGAACAGAGAAAAATGGAAAAATGCCCAACAATGGGACACATAATGGGCTTGATATAATAATAATAATAATGTCCCTATATGTAGATAATGAACAAATAATAGTCAAGATTGAACACTGTAACTTTTCTTGTAACATGTTCCATTGACAGTAATCTCGTCCCCATCCAACTTCGAGAAGCCGACAAACCTACCGCTACAATGCTTATTAGTTAGTAGGTACTCTATGTCTATCTTAATCACATGGGTGTCGTATATGTCACGTGCGAATCACTTAAGGTACTGTTTTTATTAAAATTGGAATTATAAAACATATAAATATTCGTTGACTTTAAAAATTGGCTTAGGAAGCAAAATTTTACTAAAAACCTGCTACTAAGTTCGGGTGCCTTCTTACGACACGGCCGGGGCATGTAATTTAGTGATATGTCGCTTCACCTTTCTCTATTTTGAATTTTTAAATGCTAATTTATCTTTATTTATAATTCGTGGGGATGTATAAAAATATCAAACGTATATCCTAAGATCATTTTTAATATACCCTGGTTCGCAACTGATGTGGTATGAATCTGATGTATAAATGAAATATTTCCAAAAAATATAATATTTTCCTTAATTTTACAATAAATGTGAGATGATTAAAGTACATCAAAAAGCGTTGTTACTTTAAACAATGCATAAGACTGCCATAATGACTGGTTCAAATGTTGGAGGTGTGGTGTCCACGGGGGACGTATTTTTATCCTTAGAAATCAACAATCATATAAAAACAACAATTTCTGTTAATTGCCTTGGTATGTCTTGGTAGTAGTTGTAGGCATTAGATCTTTTTAGCGTAATTAATTTACATTATTTTATTTTTTATATTGTTGCTCGCTTTCCAATTTAAAAACAAATCACTTCAAAATAACCCTCAGGTTATAGTCCAGAAACAATAAACAAAAAAAATTTACTTAGTATCATGTGTGTTTTTCATTGCATTAATTAACCGGTCAGGACATAAAAACCTCAACATTTCCTTGATCTTAATTTATAATTTTAATTTATGATTCATGATGTCTATCAATGAGAACTATATCTCACTAACCCCAGTGGTACACCTGAATGAGACGATGTTGAAGACGATAAAGTTTATCAAAGCAGCTCGCTAAATATCCGAACCATATCACTAAATTGCATCCCCCTACCGACTTGGTGTTATTATGACTTTGCCATCTCATGTAGGTATCACCTATGGACTTTAATCTATATAGGTATCACTTAGACTAATTCAACTAACTCTTTCAGTCTTCGGCGTTACTCTTAAATAGAAATACTTCTAAAACCCGCGTCGAATATTTTAAATATTACAAGTTTAAAGTATTAATTAAAACAGCGTGTTTCAAATAAAGCTATATCAAGAAACACCCACACACTTGAAAGAACATTGACAAGAGAGATATTAGATATAGACACACAGATCTCTTTAAATCTAGTCGGCATTCTAAAGAAGACAATTCAACAACGATCTATCTACATACATTAAAATGACACATCTCAAATTTGGACAATTATGAAATATATCTAATTGCATCTAGAATTTTGGAAAAATCACATCTACCGAACATAAAACACATTAGATACAGGATAAAGTATTACATCTAGGAGACGAATCGTACACAACACACATTCGAATACACATAAATTTGCTACAGTTAATAAATTATTATTCTAAAATCCGAAACGATCACAAATATATTTAATCTGTATACCTAACCAACTTTGTATAAGGATTGCATACAATACCTAATTATAATATATAAAAAATATATTGCTCAGGGTTTCAGTGGGTCGGTTCATCAAATCAGTACACGATAGATGCCTGTAGATTATTTCTATAATAAGGTTATAAAAACACTAACTGAAATAACTCTACCAGATCGAGCTAAGGTACTTTTACGTTTCTTTATCATTTTTTTAATAAAAATTTTGTTCCCTTGCGCACTGTCCTTTAACATCTCAGAGAATCTAACGAACTAACATAAATTACAATGAACAGCTAAAAATTTGATCGTTTCTTTAGAATTAATGTATTTATAAATTATTTACTTGTAAACGAAAACTTTAACCTTAGAATTAATTATTACGCTAAGATGTATACATAAATTTATTTAAAAAATCTTAAACTTTATTGATATGTATGAATTACAATTGATATGTATTCAATCACAACGTTACGTTGTCGCATTAATAGTGATAGGAATTCTAGAACATTCAAGATCTTTACATTTTTATCGTTAACGAGCTTCTAGATAAACGAAAGTACAATTTACCATAATGCTCTCAATTCTTTTACATTATAAAAAAATATTTAACATCACAAACATTAAAATTAAATGGTTTTCTATACACAATATTTGTTATTTAAAATATAAAAACAACGATATATATTGCACGGACCCCTTCGATTTTAAGGCTGTATAATAAATACGCTTGGCCTCTTTAAAAAATTAGTCAGCCCTTTCCTTTTAAAGTATAATATTATAATCTAAAATATAATATGTAAATATCTATATACCTCATTAACGATGGCAGCTTTATGAGAAAATGTGGCAAGACGATTTAAAGTTCGAAAAACGGAAAAGGAACTTAAGAAATTGGATTGGAAAAAACAATTAAAAATAATTTTGATAAATTTTTAAGTCTAATTATTGCGTTCCTTTCCCCGGTTATTGCTTGTTATGCTACTCGTTAATATAATTAACCCCTTTTCTTCTCAAAATCTAATTATAATCGGTCTCGGTAAATCGCATTTGTCATATTATAAAAATTGTAAGCCTTTTGTGAAAAAGTGAAATATCAATGAAATGTTTTACTATTTTTCTTAAACATTTAGAAACTATTAATTAATTAACTAGTAAAATTTATAATTAATATGAAATAATCAATTTTTATAAATATAGATACTTATGTGTATTTATAATACGCATTTTTTAAACAAATACCACCTAGACAAGAAGAAACAAATATAGTAAATGAACTCCTTTAATATACATATAGATGACAAAGAGTCCTATCATAGAACTATTCTTACCAACATGAATAAGACAACACATGCATTGCCATTATTTTATATTATTCCCCATTGCCTTATCATTTCTTAAAGAAAATACTCTACTTACAAAATAAGTCGGAAGGAATTTCGAAGGCGTTCTCTGAAATAATCAGATGTATTAAAAAATTGTGTACGAACTTAGCATCCCCATTTTTAAAGGAGCTTAAAGATTATATTTTATTTATATAACGTTCTATTTTTAAATAAGATCCGCTTAAATTAAAAGTAAATAAATTAAATATTAAATCGTCTTGCCGCTTTCACGTTTACATTTTAATCCTCTGGCCATCCCAGGTCTTCGCCGATCAGATCATAAAACCTTTGGTTGTGCTGGACAAAGAACTTACGCAACTTGGTAACAACTGCGGGGTCGACCCGGGGGTGCTTGCGACCTTTTGTCTCGCGCAGGCACTTGTCTGTAGTGTCGTTACGTAAGCAGTAGAATCCTTTAGTTTCGTTGAAATAGAAGTTTCTTCTCCCTGTTACATAATTGAAATGCTTTGTAACTTTCACATATATAATTCACTATAAGTATAATAGAAATGTTATAATTTGTTATAAATGAATTACAAACAATTACCTATTACAAATATGATAAAACTGAGAATATTTTATTTGCTGTTTTTAAATTTAATATATAACATTTAAAATGATGTTAATAATGATATCAAGGAGCATATTAAGTTTATCTTATTAAGATAAAACTAATAAATATAAAATAAAACAGTTTTACAATTTAGTTAATAGTTAGTACTTAGTCTATAAAAATACAAGAAAATCTTAATAATATTATCTTGTATACAGTTAACTAACCGTAAGAAAAACATAAGTATAAAAATGTTAACGTAAGCAAGAACACATCTATACTGATAAATGATTTTCAATATAGAGTTCGGGTCCGAACCGCTCAGCTTGAGACTAACAACGAAACTGTTCGATTACGGGAAAATATAAAGTAAATTCGAATGTCACTCGTTCATGCTATTCGATTTGATCGAAAGAAATACGAATGACTCTTGATACATTCAAATAAGGCTATGGACTTTATAAGGTAAGGGTCACTTTATGAAAATTTCTCTTGAATTCGGTTTAGCGGTTCATAATAAGATTAACAAGAAGGTTCTTATTTAATATAGTTTGTTATTTGTAGTTATTTACTTATTAGTTATTCCGTAAATAAATAACTTATGAGTTTTTACTATGGAAATATGTTTTTTTAGTAATTAATGATCGTATTATAGACTGATGCTATTAAATCTGTAGTCTTCATATCACGATCAATGCATTCTAGTCTATAAATGACTATTTAACATTGGTGTGCACATAAGTAGTTTAACTTACAAAAGTGTACATAAAAAAGAATTCTCAAGTTATAGAAACTTTCAAACTATGCCCAGAAACGCGTACGAGACGTATTAGTTTAATGTAATGGTACTTGTTATGGTTTGTACGACTACAATATAACTGAAAAAGTTTGTTAACTCGATTTTTATAGCCAGTTATCTTGTAGTACATATTTACTTTGTTTACTTCGTTAATTTACCGTACAAAGTGTATTTCAAGTCGAGATAGATTGATAAATTATAGCCTTTATGCTATACTGATGTTTAAACTATATTATTGTAAAGTTTCATTGAGATCCATTTAGTAGACGTCACGTGAAAGAGTAACAAACATCCATACATTCATCTATACTACAATTAAATTAGTAGAATTCAATTACAACACAAACACATCAGTATTTTTATTGATGAAACAATACGAAAAACATATTAACAATAATTATTATTATTTTTTATGTAACGATTTCTATCATTTACTTTTTTTAAATGGCGTCAAACAGCAACGGTAGTCGTATACTGTCAACATTAGAAAAATAAACATAACTTATGATTCTAAAATTATAATAAAACCTACCGATTTTATGCTCGAGCCCCAGAAACTTCTCGATGCGGCGCAGCTGTGGCACGGGGTCCTCTATTAATTGATCACCGTTCACGACCAGTATCTGGTCCCGCGGGAACACCTCCAGCCAGCGGTGGAGGTAGGCGTGGTACAGGGAGATCGCGATCGGCCTGTCAGATACAACGTTATGAATAGAGCCACAAGACACTTCAATTATTACCCTGTAACGTGTACACAGATATCGTTTAACAAATAAGACGAAAATAAATAACTTTATTGTACTAACTTATATAAAACTAACTGCGCTCCTCGATTTCACACGCGTAAGTTTCGATTCCGTGGAAATATCGAGATGAAAAATAGATGTTAGCCGATTCTTAGACCGATATGTACACAAAAATTTCATGAGAAACGATCAAACCGTTTCGGAGGAGTATGGTAACCAACATTGTGACACGAGAATTTTATATAACACTAGCTGCGCCATAGATGTTGGCCGATTCTCAGGACTACTCGATATGCACACAAAATTTCATGAGAATCGGTCCAGCCATTTGGAGGAGTTCAATCACGCACACCGTGACACGATTATTTTATATAATACAAATGTATCTATAAGATTGTTAAATAAACTCATATTTTAGTATAATTAATAGTTATTCTCTTATTGGTCGATTATTATTGTCAGCTCTTTAGTCAACTTATTATTTGGTTTTGCGACCAAATACGTTGCGTATCTGCCAACGGTCGTACATATGTATTACTCTCGGGTGAACCTAATAGGCACAGTACCTGTAATAGTTAACAGTCAACCAGAAACTAAGTATATGACTTAGTTATTAGTTCGCCTCTCTGCCTTACCAGTCGATTTTGAGAAAGCTTATCAACATTGATTAAAATGTTGTTAATTTCATAATATTATATCATACGCCGCCATACGTATGTTTTATTTTATTAAACAGCCGGCCGTTTGAGCCAAAGAAACAAAATACCGACGGCGTTCCGGTGCTCTTTGACAGAAGGCCATATGTACAAGTGTATCGCCATCGATTTTCTGTCTGGACGAGACGTATGAAATACGAGTACATTTATCGAAAGAATTTGAGTGGGAGCATCCGGAGGGGGCGTCGGTCTAAAACCTCACGACTATATCTGTATTTTATAAAAGGTGAAATCTGAGCTACGCTCCACCGACGACTGAAGCGCATGGTAACATCTACTTATTTATATGTAGGTATGAGCTTTAATAAATATTAAGTTTTTAGCCTTTAAAATCCGCTAGCATCTACATGGATATAGTGCAGATGCATTGTCGTCTTTCGTCCTATCACCTAATAATCCAGTGGACTCTCAAGTACTACAATGACGAAATCACATTTCCTTCGTACGTTTTTTTTATATCTAAGATTTGGTCTGTATCTTGTAGATATAGCAAACCAGTTTTGATTTTATTTAATTGTAAATGTATAATTTTATAATTGTTAATTAATTAATATAATTTTTTTTAGAATATTAATTAATAAGCAAAAAACTATTGAAGTGGAAACTTCTGATAGAATAAATTACGACTTCGTGCCAAACATGCTCAGCTTAGGTATGTATAAGCTAGCTTAGTTTTTACCTACTTGATGTTGATTTTATGTAAGTCAGTATCTCCTGTCAGAGCTTGAAACACTTTCAGTAATTGTGCACTTTAATGGTAAATCAGTTCTGTAAGGATTGTGAACTATTTTAATTCGGAGTAGTAGCGCACCACTTTTCCGCACTTATTGTACTCAACGCAATAAGAGGCCAAGCAAAAGTTTCGACGGCTCTTTCGATCCTATAACAGCAGCCAATTGTCTACTACTTCGTTCTAAACCTAGTCAATGTAACAAATATGTAAAAAGAATACATTCTGCATGTAATCTATAACGATTTAAATGGCAGCGTCGAAGACCCTATTTCCTACTCATAGCCCCAAGGGCAGGAGGCGTAGCTTAGGGAGCTTGCGCTCACTCCTATAGCCTTGTCGAAAAAGGGCAGGGCTCTCCAACATACTCGCATCTACTATCATTAAACTTAAGACTTTAAGACGCATTTATAAAAAAAAATGTGAGCAAGGCGTACCACTCCGGTCGTGTAGGCCCGATTTATAAACAATAGTAGCATTACCAGCCCGATCTGTGTTTCGATTTCTAAAAGACTTAGAATTCAACCCCATTATTCCGTATATCATCATAAACAGTATAATCATTAAGCCAACGAGACAATAACATTATCATCTTAATCAGTTACCTACACTCACTGGTCACTAAGTATCGCTTTGCCGATCGATATCTGGACCTGGGCCAGGCAGCGGTCGCAGTGGACATGAGTGGAGTGGGCTTATTATTTCCACAAGTGTTTTTATCTCTAGTGGGATATACGTCTGGTTAGATAACCTCGAGATATTGAATTGGCATTGTTACCGATCCATCTTGTTAGAGATGCAATATTAGATTTTAACCGACTGAGCTATAGAAGTGTCATTGTTTCTGCAAGATTATATACTCTAAACATATACATCTCTAAGCACACTTTGAGCATTTAAAGATTTTATACTTTATATATACTATAACAATGTCGTTTAGACAGCATGATATTTTTTCGTTAGTAGAGGCTCGTCAGCTTGTGGCCTATTTTATCTTTTAACCCTTATATTTCTTTAGCAGAAAGCTTATTTCCTTAACGCAATAATAGCGTCCTGAGGCTTATCTATATTGAAATCTCAGCATCATATATGAGAGTTTACAAACGGGAGTAACCCCTCAGATTTATTATTTTTTCGTTATCGCCTACATCATCAACATTACATATAATATATATCATCAAAATGTCCTATTTCATGGTCATGTTGGTGATGGTTTGGATTTGTGGTTATCGATGCATATGAAACTTTTATGTATCAGTTTGATTGTTTATAGATTGGCCAGACTGAGTTGCCGCGAGATCATCGTATGTGGGGATAAACTCCACTCTATTTTTTTCCCTACACAATACAAGATCTACGTCACCAGAGATGCACCCGAATACTTGCCCTGGAATCAGTACGGAAGGGAAAAATTACCTGTCTTTTCGCAGTGTTCTGACTCATTCAATCCCGCGAAATTTTAACTCGCTGGCCAGTGCGTGCGAATGATGCGTTCTATGTGTACAGAACATAAGGCAACTGAGGCGAGCGATGTTAAGGGCTGGTATATTATACGGAGCCAATGGTTTTAATGTTACATGGGCCTGTCATACCAAAAAACACTCACCGATAAGCCATATTGATAGATCCGTCCGGTGACAATGCCAGGTGCTCGAACGGTTTGGCGGCTTCAGACAACGGGTGCCCGCCGAGGGACACCGCGGGTGCCGACGGCGTTGTGCGGCTGCGCAGCTGGGTGTAGTCGGAGATGGCGCGGGTGACCGGCTCGCGCACTATGAGGAGCAGGCGAACGGTCGAGTTCATGGCGCGCACTCTTTCTGGGACCTGTGAGAGTAGTTAGAGATGATGAAATTCCTTGGTATCACATTACCTCCAAGCTCAAGTCAACAGTTAATCAACTATCCCCGGTCTCCCCTATAATGAAACAACATTTTTTTTTAAATCCGTTAAAGTTGTTTTATTGCAATGATTAAAATTCGTGTGAACTTAATACGTCTTCGGCTTTAGTTGTAGTGTAGTTGTAGTCAGTTGAACTGGGCCATGTGAAGTGGTGACCTGTAGGCTGCCTCGTTACGGGCGGTATGCGTTGACCATGTGGAGACCGGTTATTATGCAAATAGTAGCTGCGCCCGGCGGTTTCACTAAATTTCGATCCCGTGGAAATTAGAAAATCATCCCATGGCATCCCATAGGAATTTTTTTTCGGGATAAAAACTGTGTTAATTCAAGTTACTGCCTATGTGTTTACCAAAATTCATGTAAATCGGTTCAGCAGTTTTTGCGTGAAGGAGTAACAAACAAACAAACTTTCCCATTTATAATATTAGTAGGATATTAGTTTTAGAAGCAGATTCGTTAATAAGAAGATAATTTGTTATACCAATAATTATACTTTTGGGTATGTCCTATTTTATTGTATCGTGGAAAACGCTCTTCCAATACTGGACTGGGCTGAGTAAGATGCGATTGGTCTCTAGTTAAAAGCTACCGACAACACAGACCGCGATCGATCCCCTGTAACGAGGTGCCCCGGATCTGTCAGCGACAACACAAATTGCAGCTTGCAATACATTTTAACAAGCTTATTTACGATGTATATGATTAATTGTTTTCATGTTATTATTATAATTTTTTCAAAGGGTTAACAAGTTAGTTTTAATTGAACGACTTAGTTTAGCTTTGCTTACCAAGTGCGACTTAGCAATAAGTGACTGATGAGTTATCGAAACGGGTTGAATTAGTGTGATTTAAATTAATAAAAAGTGGAAATAGTATAAAAAGCATATTATTGATCAAAATATAATATGACATTCCATCAAGAAGTGACAATACATTAAATCAAGAACAGTTAGGTAGGTATCACTCATACATTGATTAAAAGCAGAAGAACATTAATTGTAACAAAAATAACACCGTCATGTATAATATAGTTACAAAGAACATTAAGTATGTGTATGTATATCGGAATTCTTTTATTATTTAATTCATGCAACAACGGATTGTGCAAGATGATTATATTGTTAATGTTTATGAAATAATCAAAGCTATCTATCTAGCTTACCGTAAGTTATAATTAAATGAGAACAAAAACAACCACTGTCTAAACCACAAAGTGGTGAATAATGTCCTTGAAGCCGAACTTTGACTAGCACGCCCATCTCAATAAAGACCAGCGTACCGCGTAGAACATGCGTTTTATAGTACACAAGTGCAATATCTAGTCCCTCATTTGCCTACTTCGATGGGACTGTATAATCTCAATCACATTATTATATCGGAGCCGGAACTCGAAGCTGGGGCCATAGGTCCTCTGGCTGAACAGTATCTATTAAAAACAGTGCATACTCTTATAATGGATAATAATTATTTATCACTGTGTGTATGCGGCAGGAAAAAAATACATAAATGTTTCAGTTTTCATATTCGCATATTAAAAGTCTATCCCTAACGCAAATACGCTATTTATTGATTAATACTTCGAGGACAAAATCGCAGACAACAGATAGTGTATCAATACACACACGTGACTAGTTCTCGTTGTGTTAACGCTCGACAGTGTATCAAAGCTAGTGATGCGTGCTAGTGAGCTAGCCCGGGCAACTTGTATAATATAATAACGTCCGCGCCTGTAGCGAGCCCAGCACTTCGGTAAAGTGCAAGCAAATCTGTGAAATGTCCCGACTCCCGTGGGACAATATTCAATTACCCTACAACATATAACTTTAGCTGTAATACAATACCGGTTACTCTTAGTGCATGTGATATTTATTAACTATTATTATACCTTGTAATATAAATAGTACAGTATTGCGAATTATATTGAATCGTATAGTCCAAATGGCGTTAAGTATTTTAGCCTGAAATATGTCACTAACTTTTTATAGTGAATGGGCAACGGGTTCATAACTTGCAATAACAGTTACGTAGATATGGAGGGATTCTTTCCTCTTTCAGGAGGTAGGAAGGAAACTCGACTGTTTATCTCTATGCGGATGTCTATGGGCGTCGGTAGTCATGAATATGTGGCTCCAACTACTCGTTTACCATTAATACATATAACATTTAAAAAAAACATCGTGTAACGGTGGTGAGTGAGTACGCCATTCGGCTGCAATGGTACCTCTTACGAAATGAGTAGGCGCGTAAGTAATAACAAGAAAAAAACATGTAACGTAAGGGCACCAATACGTTCCCATGTATCAGCCAACAGGTCAATAAGATGGAATACCATAGACAACTGAGGTGGACATTCAGTTTATTTTCTATAATATGATTCCGACATAACCACCAAGTAACCTTAGGTTTTTTTATTGTCTTGGGGGGCAAACGAGCAGTCGGAGCCATTTTCATGACTACCGACGCCCACAAACATCCGCATAGAGGCTAAACAGATGCGCTGCCCTCCTATCTCCCCCCACCTCCATAGGCCACCGGGTACTTACACACCGCACAAAACGCGACGGCACAGCTGTCACTTTACGCCAGTCTCGTGGAAGCGAGAGATACCTCCCCGCTCGTGCCGACCCAATTCGGATGCATGCAAGTGTGCAGTTTGGCAATACCTCTTACTAAGTTTGGCCATAAGCCTAAAAGCATATCCCCAAGGTGAAAAATACCACACTTGTATTATTCTAAGTAGCGTTCCTTAGCGTATAATAAAAACTTACAAGCTCTTACACGCTCCACCTATATGGCATCAAATCCGAAAAATAGTATTAAAATAAAATAAAGTTTATTATATTATTTAAAAAATAAACCATTAAATAAATCGATCGTGACGAACGATCTGCAGTATATAATCGAAAACTAATTTTCCTACCGTCCGATAAAGATGATTAAATTTCAACAAGAAAACTGTGCGGAGGATGTTAACGAAAATTAAGTTTGAATATAGCATAAGATGGCTTCGCTTTAATTTAAGAACTATTTTAAACTTAAAAAAAAAACAAGTTTCAAGTTTTGATATCTCATTAAGTATTCTTTATGTTCTCTGTCCTCTTACTTAGCGTTAATTAATTTAAATTACTAAGTATATAGTGTAATGCGAAATGGTCTCTCTTGGTGTTCTACAAGTGCAAGAAAGATAGCACTATCATTGCAGCGGGTCTTTGAGACGGGGAAGGAAGTTCTAGTAGCACTAGGCGTGTTTGTAAGGTAATATTTCTTTTCCTTTCGGAACTTCCACTGCACACACACACAAAGTAACTCATCTGTTTCTTTTCTTTGAGCAAAAAAATCTTCTCAAAAGTGTGCAGTGCTTAAGTTTGATCAGTTAGATTATCCATAATTATTATCCATTAAAACCCCTACGACTGACATGCAGCAGACCAGAGCGGCTGCGGGAACTCGATCCAAACGACTTCTGAAATTAAGTATCTGCCTCTACTCCAGTATTACTTATTTCTAAATAAGAACTTAGTTGTGGTACCAAGTTTAAATAAAAAAAATTAAGACAAGACCATCATGATCAATCGATTAGGCCGCCGATTTAAGATTTCCTATTTAAAAATATCAATAAAAGCTTTTCACCCATTAGGTACGAGCGGTCGCTATTTCTGGAAACGCCATTAAGCTTTTTCACGTCATATATAATTAACATAAATGATATCAAAATTAACTTCTATTATGAGAGTAATTAGCATCTGTACATTTAATTATTGTATTCAAATTAGGTTTTCACGTTCTTCGTTTATAAATTAGTGATATATTGAACTAAAATTAAATAAATGACCGTTCTTTTCTGAATATCGACGTCATCAAAAAATAAATTCAATATACATGTAATTTTACTCGAGATCAATAAAAAACTATTCAACTTCTGATCCATTCCAAATATGTACGTAGATAAATAAGTACCTAAAACTTTTGTGTAGATAAAAATTAAATCATATTGTGTCATACTATGCTTGGCATTGTCACTACGGTAAAATAATTGTGTATATACAAGAAGTGTTGAAGAGTTTACTTACTCATAGCACAAGGTTACTGTGTGCGTGTCTTATTGTATTTATGATTATCTTTAATTAAGACAAAAAATCTAATACATGTCATATTAAAATATTAAGTTTCTCCTCATCTGCACTTAATCTTTAATTTTGACAAGTTTGAAGTAGGAAATGAATTTGATTTCCTCTATTCTCGCAATTCTTTAAAATAGATATTTTTTCTTGCTTTATAGATTTTATAGATTTAGGAACAGTGACCGATTCGTGATGATAGCAGGAGATCCGACGTCCTGGCGAGGCCTATGTCCAGCAGTGAACCGATGAAGGATGATGATTAAGATGATGTGATGACAACCTTGTCTTATCATCGTTATAAAACAAACATATTCCCTAAAGGAATCCATATAATATCAACTGGTCAAGTCCATATATTTTTTAATGTTTATTTTACCAGTTTAAAAGACCACGGAGTTTTTGTCGGATGTGAGAAAATCGCGATAGACAAAAAAGTGTAATTTAAAATATCTTTTTATGTTACTCTGTACGTTGCAGGTATTGCAAAAATTGGGAAGTTTTCGTTTTGGCTATTTCTTTGGACGTTTTCACTTTTTGCTAAGACTTACACTTACAGAAATTTATGATAAAATCATTTATTTAAAACTAAAGGAGAGCTGAATTAAGTGAAATATCAAATACAAATTATTACAATATGAAATCTTTTTTGTACCTTTTTAAAGAAACAATCTAGCCCCAAAAGCTTTACAATGAAAAGGAACAAAAAATATCCAAGGCTAGATAATGTACCGCGACTAATTAACCAAAAATATACAAAAGACTATAAAATAATCATTCTGTCATAACAAATTAGGTCTAGTGTTTTTATGAAATTATTTTAAGAACGCTTAGAAAGCCGGGAGCAGTTTTATCTGATGAACTTATGTTAACAAAACCTAGCAAGTACTAGGTAGGGACCTAAAGTCCAGGGTTCCAACTGCCACGAAACTGTGACAGTATGCAACAGACCTAGTGAGTGAAGTGAACTATTTTTAGACTTCAAGTTGATCATGGTTTTCAATACTGTATTAAAATTCAAGTATGCCTAATTTTATTTGTTTTAATAGCAGAGTCCTTAGACAAAATCATATGAAAACTACATCAACCTAATAAACTTAAAAAACTCAAGGGGAAAATTTTTAAGTAGATAGAACTCAAGTTTTTAATTATTATTTTTTTATATTAATATGACACTTAATATAGACGAATGATATCCTAAGAAAAAGGAAGATATTTAAACAATTATCAACCTACACTTTACATCTTTAAAAAGATTTAAGACGCGCGGTATGAAAAGAATGACGAGTAAAATAGTGTCAAATAGTGATGCGATGTGATGAGCAATCTTTAAGACGCTTATACAATAATGTGCTTTCTTAAGAGCTTGTTCAGATCGAGCGTTTTACGCGCGAGTAGACTAGCACGTTGCCTTGCCAGATGCGCCTATCACTCACGCGTAAAACGCGTGAATAGGCTCTAAGGAATAAACTCAAGTAGCTTATGGCAGCTGGCACACACAGATTGTGCAATGTGCTCACTCACCTCTGGTGTGACGAAGTAGCTGGGGCTCTTCTCTATCGTGATCTGACCTTTGAACGACAAAGGCATCTTGCTCCTGTACCACTCCAGTCCCAGAGCGTAGTTCTCATCGCGATCGAAGAAGTGAACCTCGCCTGAAGCCTTCTGCACCATCGGATGGAGATACAGCATTTCCAGCAGTGCTCGAGTTCCACACTTACGGACTCCGATTATGAGCGCCTGGAAAGAATAGAATATAGAATACCTGTCAATGTTATTTTAGAGCCTGTCAAACCTATGTCCTTGTGCGTGCAGCGCTTTTTACAATCTATAAAAATGATGGTTGAATAATATATGACAAATTATGAGCAGTCATGTCATTACTATTTATATGTTTTTACTTATTTACTGTCTAATTAACTACCATCGATAACTATGTACATAAAATATATTTTATTCCTGCAAAAAAATGCTTTCGGTTTATAGTCCTAAATGTAGACAATTTAGTTGAGTATAATATATTTCTTTACTAAGAAATTACTACTTATTCTAAAGGGAAAAAAATTAATATCTTTATAACTTTTTTTCATATCGTATACAACCAAGGGCTAAATATAAATAAAACATACGGCATACACATTTTATATATCATCTCTTTAATCTTATCAACCCACCTCTAAATGATTCATTGACCAAACAAAACAATACCGTCCGTTTTATACCTTTCCGAACTTCGTTCCATTTCACGATCTGATTGATGTGATAGTAAAGCGGTGTACCACACTTAAATTGCCGGGAAACGCCGCATGTCAGTACAAAAATATATGTGTCAGGAAGTTTTATACCTGTGGGAGGCGGCGGGCCGGCCGCGGTGTGCGAGGGGACTTGAGCCTTTTCCTCAGAGCCATAGGGTGGCTTATCGTACGGCTGATGTCTTGGTTCTGTAATATCTTACGACCCTCATTGGCAGCTGATGCCATGCTCGCCGCCTGTGAACAAACAACGTTTGATCTCTGTAATAAGATGGCGACTTACCTTTCACAACTAATTATTAAGCCGTTATTTAAAATGAAACCTCGTTTTATCAGGATTATTCATTAAAGTTAAAACGTCTTTGTTTAAAAACGTTTACTTAGAGATTCATTAATAACATTATATAAAATAATGAACATAAAAATGCAATGAGAAATGCAAAGTTAAAAAGTATAAAAATCTTATAAGCCAAGACCAAAAATTGATTTGCGCGATGAAGCTCTGAACAGAGAAAATTGAAAAAAAAATGGGCGCAGGCCTTTGCCCAACAACGGGACACATGATATAGATCTAAATACAATAATAATAATTTCTCACTCAAGTCTATGTACAGTATAGATGTTGTTTGCATTTCCTTAACACTAATAGACACGGCAAAACTCTTACGAGACGGAAATGGTGTTCTAGATTCTTAATAGGTATCGTATCCCATAGATGCTATCATTTTTCTTGCAATGATACTGCAAACTGTATTTTACAGTTTTTGCAGAGACCATAGTCAATAAGTATTTATCAAAAATATAGTTTATTTTTATTTAGTTGTTCCATGTATCAGTAAAAGTTCTCAATGAATAGTGAAGCCATTAAATTTTATACACACCATTGGTTTGGTTTTAATTGTAATCATATTTTAATAGTATGTTATCATAATATCAAATACCGACCTTTCATCTACCTACTGTTCAACAAATAGTAGTGTAGTTTATAAAGAAGATCTATTGAACTTTTAAAAAGAACAGTTCTTTTAAACAGTTAAGAAAGAACTGTTAAAAAGAATAGTTCTTTTTAACAGTCAAGAAAGAAGTTTTTTAAATTAAGAACTAAAATAATAATAAACAGTACATTTCTTAAATTTTATAGTATTATATTTATGATTCAAGATTTAAAGAATAAACGTAAGAAATATTTTAAAACCGTACCCACGTACCGTTCTCGCCGCCTATTTCGGTCCCACCCACATTAAAACGTCTGAGCCCAGTATAAATCGGTCCTGTTGGTTTTTGCCCTCCTATTTATTGCCACCCTAATCGGTTGGGTCGCTGTAACTTGTGCGGGGCACGCCACCAATATCGCCTGTGTCATGTGCAAGGTCGAATCAATTGCTCGACGACAGGGTTATGATAAATTAATTTTAAATTACACGTGGTTCACGTGTTGTCTTTTGTAACGTGAATTTGTATAGCGTGCAGTGCAGCTGACGGTGAAGAACCTTCGTTGTTAGTGTCATCAGATTCCAACCATTAATGGTACCTATTACCATCATCCTTTGATGGTCTACTGCTGAACATAGTCATCTTTTAATAAACACTAAGACCACCGATCTTTCCGATGCCCAGCAGTGAGTGGGCTAATAATATTGACGAGAGTTTTAAAATATTTGCATATATATGCGTTGTGCGTAATGCGGATTCGAATGTTAAAATTATGTATGCAATTGGAATTCTGTACCCCTTTGTGTTGGCGAAAAATTGCACTCGAAATCGGTCCGCTTTGCTGAATTTATTTGGTAATATAAATTGTACTATTTGATACTCGTCCTGTAAGCGGCTTAACGACTTTTTATAGATTGGATGACAAATGAATTATTGATTCATTTATTGCTAGAACCGAAATCTCTTGCATTTGTATCAGTACAAGTGTGATCGTGAAGAAGAGTATTTGTTTATTGTATAAGGGTCCTAACGGATAGTTGGAACGTTTTGTGATTGACGACGCTACATTGTTGAGTTCCTCCAATAAGCCACGGGAAAGTCACCAACTGCTCTCGGCCAGATAATAATAGTATAACCTATTAATCGCAATAAGTCCGGTTTGCCTTCTCCCATTAGTCTGGGAAAGAAGGGGGGGTCTGTCCCCCTATCGACCACAAGTACAGAGGTTCGACGCTCCAGGTGAGTTCACCTCTCATATCGATGAAGCTGCACTGACCTTCAGTCCTTAGCGTAATTTCTATCTAAAAAAAAAAAAATCACCAACTGCACGAAACGCGAGAGCATTGTGCCTGTTTAAGGTATGTGAGAGGACCCTAATCGTGCCAACTTAGTGAGAATGCGGCATGGGACTTAGTACTTGTACTGTGAACATACTGTAGACCGTGCCAGGCATTTCATTAGATTTGATAAAGCGCAAATCCTCACCAAAGACCACCGATTTCTAGCAAAGATTATCCGTGAGGCTATTAAAAACATCAAAATTTCAACACACAAGATGGGTGCTTGGATCAGCTTGGGACCCCATTATAAATATAATTACATAAAAAACCAAACATAACACTTCAAGTACAAGATATAAACGCACTTTTTGCGTTAATCGGAACAACAAAATATTTATAAATCTTCGCTTTTAAAAACTTGTGACAATATCTGTCACGGCCCTCCTTTCCTCCTCCCTCCACAGATCACAGACTGCTCACAAACCGCACGAAACAAAACAGTATTACTTTCACTTGACGGCGATATCATGCGAGGTCCTTCCCGTTCGATCAACACGGCTGCAATAGCACTACCTAACTATAACTACCTGCCGTAGATACGTCATAAATGTCAATACCATGTCACAAACCGCCAGTCCTTGAACCCGGCGAGCACGCAACGCATAAACTGTTTTAATACCAGTGAGTGCTAATGGGCAGGTACGTGGAACTACACGGAGCACTAAACGTTAATTGAGCTACCAAGTCGACGGCCAGCAGTTAACAGTGCTATTGCGCTGGTTTAAGCACTTCCTACATGGAGGGCGGAGATCAGGAGCATCCACATTTTATTCATACAAACACTCCGGCGAAGACTCGTTAAATAATATATTATTTAGACAGTCTTTATTATCCTAATTAGCATACATCAGCTTAAGATAAATTCTATTTAATTATCTATAACATAATTTTATTACTACCCTTCATATTAATCTAAAACTTGTTGAGCGCTGTCGTTTTAAGCAATAGCATGCCACGGGTTTAAATTTTTTAAACTATATACTAATATACTTCATTTTTATAATAAAACAATTAAAACTAATAACGTAACTTGTGACTACTGATTGTTGTTATACAGAGGAACTTTCACCACATTACATTTGTATGAAAATTTATGATTTTTTGATCCATTTTTAAATATTACCGCACTGTTTTTAAAATATGTTCTTGTATATAAACCTTGGGCCTCTCATAAGAAACGCATTCATTCGTTCTGTGGTAATGGATTAAATACATTTGGGTGGTATACATTAATAATTTTAATTGTTCCGATTAAGTTTTGACTACACATTTTTTACTAAATTGGAAACATTCTACAATTTTCGCTCAGTTACTTTCAGTTCTGAGGTGGTAGGAAGCTTTCCAGGTCAGTACTCAGTAGTAGTTTAAGATATTCTCAACCTTTTCTTTAATTTATAATGTTTTCTTAAAAATCGACCCATTGATAGTTATACTAGTGTCACGTATTTAAATGTGCCGTACCTTTCGTACACAATTATTTAGGTAAGAGGTAGTGCCACACTGCATGCTTGCATGCAGTCGAATTGGGCCGGCACGACCGGGGAGGTACCTCTCGCTTACACGAGACCGGCGTAAAGTGACAGCTGTGCTGTCGCGTTTCGTGCGGTGTGTAAGTAGCCGGTGGCCCATGGAGGTGGGAGGAGAAAGGAGGGCAGCGCATCTGCATAGCCTCTATGTGGATGTTTGTGGGCGTCGGTAGTCATGAAAATGGCTCCGACTGCTCGTTTGCCCTCCTATACCATAAAAAAAAAAAAAAAAAAAAGAAAAACAATATAGTACTCCTGACCTCCAACCTCCGTAGCCTGATAACAAATGCTAATAACATAACTTACTGACTCCACGTTTAAGTACGTACTACCCGTTTTACGTCTCGGGTCTGAATATAAACAAAGACGAACAAAGCTAGTTAAGCGACCGCCGTGGATGGTTTAAGTAAGAGTTACTATTTAAGTTTACGTACATCTACTCAAAACTAGATTGCGTTAATTGAGAGAGACTTTATTTTAGAGAGTCTACTATAATTTCTAAATGAGAATAAAAATATAAGTGTATTTTTAATATAATTTGTGTTTATTTTATTTATAATTAAAATGTCTACATTTATACATACATTTGTACGTAATTTACTGAACAAATACTTTATTTGTAAAGCTTGTTCAGTAAAACTATATTAAAAAATATAATACTGTTTGTTAATAAATATTATGTAAATATACGTGGGTAATATTCTTTTCTATATAATATTATATGTATTATAGTCTCGGCATATATTTGCAGGGACCTTTCTAACGCTTAATACATTTGAACTGCCCAATATTAATATGTCGTTCATATGGATGTATGGGAAGTAGATAAAAATAAACTTACCATGACTGTAAATGTACATAGACATCAATGACTACGCTGTCGTAGTACGACACAGTATATACGATGCGTTCCTTTAATATAGCTTGTCTCAAATGATCTTATAGTAAGTAATTTATATGTATATCTGTCACGTATAAATAAGACAATTATATGTAAAAGTTTCGCTTGCTTCGTTTCAATTAAATAAATAAATAAATTTCCCTTTCTTTCAGATAAGCGGTAATTTTTTTTAAGTCAATTCTGAACATAATCGGAAGGTTGTGCAGGAGTCGAACTTGGCAAACTAAAACTTGTCTGTAGACGACTGATTATTTCCTGTAGTTACGATCTCTTAGCAACAGAACACCGCGTGTTTAACACAATCGTTTTTACCTGTATGCTGTAGATGGCGCTGTCATAGAGCACGTGGAAGGTGAGGAAAAGCGAGAGCAGCGTGACGCTGAGCAGCGCCGCGGCGAGCTTGGGCCGCGACACGCCCACCACGAGCACGCAGTCCGCCAACTCGCCCTCCGCCGGCCGGAACGCGGACCGCGGCAACCATCTGCACCACATTCATATTTTAGTTTTTTTTTTAGTATAAGGGGTCAAACAAGCAGCTGGAACCTTGACGACTACCAATGCCCATGGCCTACCGCATGATCGCTATGCAGATGCATTAGAAAAGGACGTGCTAATCCCCTCCAACGGGTACACGCACGAAACGCGACAGCAAAGCTTTCACTTTACCAAAATATCGGTGAGTGAGAGGTACCCCTGTCGTACCAGCCCAATTTTACTGCAATGGATCATGGTACTACATCCTCCTATAACATCAGCTGCATTTAGAGGACATCCTAATTTATTTCTTGGTTATAATATGTCGGCATGAAGTACGGTTAGTTAGAGTACAAAAGGTGCATTAGGACAATGTGCTTAAGGCTCGCACCGATACAACCTCTTGTTATGTCGATGTTTATTTGCATTGATCACGAATAAGGCTTCAATTGCTCTTTTTCTCTATTATATAATAAAAAATAGACACAGAAATTGTCGATAGAAGTTAAAACTGTCGTGTTAAATTCGTATGAACTGGACTCCGTAGCACTCAGTCGAAGCGAGGCGTAGCCGTGCTACGATTAGTTGCAGATCACGCTAGTGTCTGCTACGAAGTATGTTAACAATCAGCACAACGCGAGCTCAATTCATTTACCTCTACCAAAAATCCCACCTCTGAACTTTTTAATTCTAAAAATACGTTTGTAAAGCTATCATGGTATTGAAATCATAAGACCTTGTCCTGCTGATCTTAGATAAATAATAAATATTGTAGGAACGATACCTTATTAGCTTATAGCTCTTGCTAAGGTATCGTAAAACCAACATTTCCCGCCATTATACTTTATTTATACTCGGTTAAATCCAATTAATATTTTGTACGCGTTTTTTTATTATTTGATAGCCTATCTGATAACAAATTGCTGTCAAATTAACGTCAACAATTTAGTTGATGTATTTCAAATAGGGGAGCATTTTGTTTCCGAAATTGTGTTAAATGACTAATATTTGTTCTTGACGTCATATTCGTAAAACAAGAATATCGTTCTCTATTATGAAAAGTCATTGTTAATAAAAAAATCTGTGATTATTTAATGATATGTGTAGACAAAAGCAGACACAGACAATTTCAAACCTTTCACAAATAGTAATTTAGGTTCTATTTGAAAAATGAGTTTAAAAAATCAATAGGTTTTTTAAGCTCATAATTAATAGAATATATTATAGATATCCGCTTAATTATTAGGCATAATTATAGCCATTCTTCTCTCCTCACTCTACCTTCCAACGGGCCACCTAAAACTCTCAAACGCGACAATTTAGGTGTCACTTTGTGTCAGTGTACGTGAGCGAGTGCGTTTTGCCTGTCCAATTCGGCTGCATACACCTCTTGTAAAAATTCTAACTACTTACAAAATATCCAAAGGTAAAGATTGCGAACAGCTCCTGTAGGTGCCCTCGTGACGATGTTTGGTGGGTAACGACTGAGGCATTTGAATTCGCGTATCCATGTGGCCCCCACTCAACTGGCCGCGATGTTTTAAGTCATCGTAACGTTTCTTCTTTGATTTGTTGCTAGTTATTTTGCTAACATTGCTGTTGGTCGATCTGGAATAAAACGAGCATTTTTTCTTTGTAGGTCCGCACACATTAATAGGTGTGTCTACACAGCACACTGCTACTGCATCCATCTCGAAACAGCACATATTACATAACTATATTTTAAATTTACATTAAAGCAAATTGATTATCAATTTTAATGAAGCGATGTAAAATATTTATCCTTGGCACAACACTATCAACAGACGCGTTCACACAGAGCGAGCTACCTCGCGACGTACTAACCGTAAAAGGAACCTGTCTTCGAGCACAGACGATAGTTCAGGCATTCGGTCGCTCGCTCGCGGCTGCCCGGCCGAGGCGCGTCCACACTAAGCGAGCTTCGCGCGGCAATTCGTTCGCGAGACAGCTCTCTGTGTGTAGACGCGCCTAATGAATAGTGTTGTACCAAAGATAAACAATTTACATCGTTTCTTTAAAATTGATAGTAAGCAATTTTCTTTGATGTAAGAAGATTTAAGAAGGGGAATTTTTAATTGCACCTCTATTTAAAATTTAAGCAAACAACAATTATCCACTAATAATGTATCTGCATATCAAATAAATGACTGTTTATCAAATTAAATAATTGTGTAACTAAATGTGTAGTATAATAAAATGTCTAAAATATATCAGAGTTAGCGACTTTATTTATCTAATTTTACTACGAAAATCTTGTTAAAACCACAGATATAAGCATTCTAAAACAAAATTACTCGCCGTATATCAAAAATACTGATTTGCACACTAAAGTATCCAATACTATCACCGAATTTCCAATCCCCAATCCAAGTCCAATTTTATACTCGGATCGACCACTTGTAATAGTTAATCATAGTGGGTCATAAGACCTAAATTTACCCCGATAGGTTCGAAGTTGTTAGGTTGTTAGGATATTTTTTTTTATTTGCACTCGGAACACTTGGTCCAATTTCATAATCGGATCGACAACTTGTAATAGTTAATCATAGTGGGTCATAAGACCCAAATTTACCCCGATAGTTTCGAAGTTGTTAGGTTGTTAGGATATTTTTTTTATTTGCACTCGTAACACCTGGTCCAATTTCTTAATCGGATCGGCAACTTGTAATAGTTAATCATAGTGGGTCATAAGACCCAAATTTAAAACATGACTGATTAACCGGTGTTTTATTTAGAATAACTCCTGTTCTTTACAATTTAATAGGTGACGTATTCCAAAAAAACAGATTAAATGTTTCGTTGCACTAAAGGGATAATTAGATTTACTATAAGTTAACAGATAGTAATTCAGTAAAATAGATTAGCTTCAAACATCAAACAGTGTAGTATTTTTGATTTATTTGATGCGCAAATTTAGTGTGCAATTCAGTATTTTTGTTAGCAATTTTGAATACTTTGATAGAAAAATGTGAATTTACAGTTGTAAGATTAAATACTACCCATTTAAGAATAGTTAATATTATATAATATGTGACAATTCGAGGCATAGAGAGTATACACTTGTGTCCGTTACTACGCAGGGGTTTGGCTTTTGGCATACATTAAAAGATAATATTAAAATGTAATTATCACAAAATATGGGAAATCATTCTAAAGGCTTCTTCGACAGAAAACTGTTTACAGCACCAAAGAGAATTCGGATTTATGATTAAGTTATGTATAAAAAAAATTCACACAGTGTAATCTAGGAATCAAGAGGATATTTATAATCCTGAATGAATAATCACCATTATCCGCGCCCCTGTACCTGTAACAAAAATAATTATCATATTATTCTCCTGTCATATTGCTCTGATAAGTTTAGGCGAATCATCATCATCATCATCATCAGCTTATTGCAGTCCACTTTTGGACATAGGCCTCTCCCATAGCACGCCACTGGCCTAGATTTCAGCTAACCTTTTTAGACGAATGCCACTTATTATTATGCATTATAATCATATTGTAGTGTTTACATAATATTATAACAATCGTTTATTGTATAGATGGGCCAACTAGCAGACGTAGTTGATGACTACCGATTCCATAAACATCCGCATAAAGTTAATACAGGAGCGTTGTCCTCCTTCGCCCCTCATGGGCTACCGGAAACTAACACACGCACAGATGGTGGTAGCACAGCTGTCCCTCACACCTTTGTCGTGTGAGCGAGAGGACGTCTCAGGATATTCCGGGCCTATTCTCCTGCAATTCAGTATAGCTATACTTTTACCATTATTGCCATTTAACTAGTATTTTTCATATTTTTTAATTTTATATTTCATCACATGAGTCACATATCGCTGAGTTTGTTTCGCCGGTTCTACTCAGGTCAGGGCTAGGGTTGAACGGGTGGTAGATGTAATTGTTGACGTTCAAAAAGGAATTTCTGTAATTCTATTTGAAATAATAACTTTTTCATTTTCATTTCATTTCAGTAAAATAAGTAAGTAAATTCTATTTCAGACTATAAGGAAGAAAAGTAAGAAGAGGAATGCGATCGTATC
>LUGF01050606.1:422044-433376 GCA_001625245.1 Calycopis cecrops | reverse complement strand
TCGAGCAAAAAAGTGGAGCAAAAAAGTGGCACGGCCGTACCATCCTTTTCTCGAAGCAACTCAGGCCATTTTCGATTCCCTATAACTTCGAAGTGGATAAAACAGGAGGCCTAAAATTTTAATATCTAAGCATACGTTGTAAATACAGGTTATATTAAAAATTTCATTCGATTTGAACCAGTAGATTAAGAATTGGAACTTGTTAAATTTTCTCGATTTTGTCACTCACTGACTGACCGATCATCAAAAGTATAAGGCACTTCTAGCAGACCTAGAATCTTCAAGTTTAGAATATAACTAGCATTTAGTGTCTATACTAAGAAAACAAAAAATAATTTGTAAATTCGGTCCAGTTTTCTAGATACACCAACTGCATGTATATCTTTGTAATCCCATATAAATATATAGAATTACAAAGTTAGATTTGCAGTCGGATTGCAGTAGAATAACCGGTGTAGATAGGTTTCTAGATGTATGAGGCATAACGGGAAGCGTATAGGATGGAATGGGTGTGTTCAGCAAATGAAACTGAACAACATTTGCATAGGAAATTATGTAGTAATATAAAAATAAACGATTTTCTATACAAATTCTCCTCTATATCATAAAAAAGGAGAGGGGAATGCATAGCTCTGTTTCCTGGAATAAAACGTTTTGACTAGTCCTTTGTGTTGTGTTCAAAGATAACTTGTAAAATGATCGACGGAATGAGCGAAAAACGAAAAAAGTAGGACTATCTACAAAAAGAAGTGAGATCCCAACAAAAACATCCTGTAAAAAAACCAAGTCTCGCAGCTCAGTCTTTCTACCATAAAAAGTTGTGAGATCCATGTAATACCAAGTCGGTTAATTTATTTAATCCCTACTTAAGGAACCTTCTGTCTTAAGTTATTATCATATCGATATTAAAAATCTTTTACATTTTAAATAAAAACGTCGACTTGGCCATCGCATGATTCGATTGTTTAGTATGTATCACACCACACGGCACTTCGCGCCAGCAACCTGGTTTCTCACCGAAATCTTTCCGAATGGACTACTAAATAATCGACTCATGCAATGGCCAAGTCGATATTTTTATTTTAAAATGTAAAAGATTTTTAATATCGATATGATAATAACTTAAGACAGAAGGTTCCTTAAGTAGGGATTAAATAAATTAACCGACTTGGTATTACATGGATCTCACAACTTTTTATGGTAGAAAGACTGAGCTGCGAGACTTGGTTTTTTTACAGGATGTTTTTGTTGGGATTAGTATTTTACAAGAAACTGTAGCATAGCGCGGTAGACGTAGATTTTAATAAAGGTGCTTATGAAGTTTTCTCGCTGTTCACAAGTTAAACATATAAAAATCTCGCGTCGCGGTGTTTGTATTTCTCCGAAACGGCTTCAACGTTTATCATGAAATTTTATGAATGTATTTAATTGGCACGAGAATAGATGATAGGTATATTTCAACATGATGAAATACATCACCTATTTTTCCTTGGGATCGAATCTTAAGATTATTATCTTAACTTTTGAATCAGCTGGGCGCCTCTAATATCTGAATCTAATAACTGTAGGTAAAATATAATATTATATTTTCATACAAATATATATTACATACAAATATATCAATTCTGACTAGATAATGTGCTTTAAACTCACAAATTTACTAATTTATTGAAATTATGACTTTATCAAAATAACATTTAACAGCCTTCAGCGATACCCGACATGAAAGAAAAAAAGAAAAAAAGAAAAAATAACTCAATGACAGGAACAAAATATATGTAATAAATATAAAGGGATTAATTGAAAAAAAACTTATTTTTCCAAAAAAAATAATAAAAATAATAAAAAAAATATATGACGGTAGATACTTTATGTGAAAACTGTGTTATAACATATACCTAATAATATCGTCCTAGCCGAATATCAATTACAACATACTTAGCCAACTGCTTGACATAATATTATAGTAAAGTATATGCACAGACATTTTAGTATTATTTTAGTAAGAGGTAGTGCCACACTGTATGCTTGCATGCAGTCGAATTGGGCCGGCACGACCGAGGAGGTACCTCTCGCTTACACGAGACCGGCGTAAAGTGACAGCTGTGCTGTCGCGTTTCGTGCGGTGTGTAAGTAGCCGGTAGCCCATGGAGGTGAGAGGAGAAAGGAGGGCAGCGCATCTGTATAGCCTCTATGCGGATGTTTGTGGGCGTCGGTAGTCATGAAAATGGCTCCGACTGCTCGTTTGCCCTCCTATACCATATTAAAAAAAAACAGACACAAGTACTCTCTCGATTCCCTTATGCTCCTATTGCGCCTATTCTGAAGCCACGGCATTCTGATACACCCGAAGTGCAGTCGGGTACAGTCCCACACTTTCCATGCTCTCTGGGGCACAAGGGTGTAGCACTCCCAACTTTCCGTCTTTGCGTCTTTATTAAAATTAAAAAATCTCAAAAAGAGTTTCTTCTTTTCGTCCTGGGACTCGAATCCCGGGAACTTTATGATCATATGGCACAACATCTAAAATACACCACTGCACAACTAGCCCCATTGACTTTTATTTAATAAGTTCTTGCGTAATAATGAAGACACTGTTAGACAAAAAATCTTTAAAATAATTAATCAGTATATATGTCAAAATATAAATCAAAAACATAAACAATTTTTATTTGGATAGATACAAAAGATAGCAGATGCTAAACTTTTTCTAAAGTATATTTATGCGCGAAACACGAAATTTGTTGATAAAAAGCACTAAGTAGGAACTCTCTTTACGGCCAATCATAAAACGAACTTTCGAGGCTAAAAACTTTTCAGTCATGCGTTTCAATTCCGAAATTAAGCTTTTGTTAGTATATTTCATGTTCCACAAACATTCCTCTAAAATAAAGTAACAAAGAGAAATACCATTAAATTAATGAAACTAGCTAACTATATATCCTTTGAAATTATAGACCAGAGTCACTTCTTTTGCGTTTTGCAAAGATATCGTGACTTGCAGTACTTTCAGTTTAGTGTTTTAGAAATAAACGAAATTTTTATTATCATTATAAAAGAGAAGGCAAAAGAGTAAAATCTTTTAGACGTCGACAAATGTTCGTATAACAGAGATAAGTGTTGCTCATTTTAGCTAGAACTACATATAAAATTTCACAACTTGCTTGACTGTATCAGTCCGAAGACAGGAAATTGACGGTATTACACCTCTGTATTTTAAAATACATACCAATTTTACCCCACCGTGGCAGAGGGAGTTACTGTTTATCGATCGCACGTGTAAAGAGTCTGTGATACGTATGACTGTACAATACATGGCTAAAATATCTATCCTGAAACAGCCTGAACTGTATGTACACGATACCTACTACCGCTAGATGTTTTTTATGACCTAAAAATATTTTAGGCAGTCGGGTTCTTACTTTAATAGTATTATAAATAAACCTATTAAAAGATTTAGACATCTTTAGAACATAGAATAACCTAAATATCAGTCGGATAGAAATTATAATAGTAATAAAAATTATAATAAAAATCCACTGTAATTCATAATTCATGAATCTTATTTTCAAGTAGCTCATAAGGCTAAGTATAAATAATACACACACGATTTTTCAAAGCCACATGATATAATTAATCACGCAGAACATCGCCTTCGATTCATTGAATGAAAGAAGGGCTTTTTATCTGCGTCCCAGTTTTTTTCTTTACCTTTGTGCCAAAAGCAGTAAATAAAGCGTTCTACATTTGTAACGGAATTCATATTTCAAAGAGCTAACGTGTGAAATACGAACATCGCGAAAACCTTCCAATTATTTAAAAATAAGCAATATTTTTTTACCATATTATATTACAATATTTATCAGCCTTCTGAAGAAGTGTTATTTGATAGTTCAATGGATTTTAGTGTGCATGTTGGTTGGTTTACTCAAAACCTTTTAAATCAATGCGTGCATGTGACACATTATTATTCTTTTACACAACACTATAAAACTTTTTTTTAATATAGGGTCTATATTAAAGTAGTAGTAGTAGTAGTTTTCAAATATTGAAATATACTAATTACTTATGCATACTAGTATATACTATTGTTTTGTCGCATGAAAAAAAAAAATAAAAAAAATTGGCAGCAGGACAATCGGATTGGTCAGTTCCCAGCCAAGGACCGGTCTTCATCCCTAAAGGGGCTGACCCAGCAATTAAATCCACCCCATAGACGACAGAACGAGAGGGTGGTTATAGATTTCGATATAGATCGATCGATCGAGATAGACCTTTCTTGAGCTTCTAGCGGACGAAATGAAAATATCAAAGGAACAAGCTATTTCAACTTAATTAATTACAGGGTGTACACATTTATAATACAACATATCAACACATACACATAATCAATCGACAAATAGCAAAGTGACTGCCGAGGTCTATAAACATCCGCACGGATAATGGTTGTGCAGGTGCGTTAGCCTTCGTAGAATTTTTTATAGTATGGTAGGGCAAATCAGCATTCGAAGCTTTTTGATGATCACCGGCGCCCATAACATGTTATATCATCCTGCTGTATTGGCCATCGGAAACTCACACACCGCACCAAACGCGACATCACAGCAGCTGTCACTTTATGCAGGTACCGTGTGAGCGAGAGGTATCTCCCCGGTCGTGCTGGCTCAATTCCGCAGCATATTAAGGTAGGATATATATGGTATTTGTTTTCTAAAGATATTAACATAAAATATTTTTATACTTTGTTTATTAACTATTGTAAAACTGAGGAAAGTAGATAGAGTGAAGATACAGTAATATTTTATGAAAATTGAAAGTGAGGTTTTAGGGTTGAAATCAATAAAACTGTACATCTGGAGACGGACGAATCCTACAAGCTACGAAGAATATTGATGTGCTAATCCACTCAGTGAATCTTGAAGCCAAATAAAAGGCCACTATTTCGTGCTACAAAGGCAAGTCGAGGCGTTCAATAGATTCAACGAAGGGCGACCTTTAAGCCCTTTCATCAAATAACCTGGCCATTTTACAAGGGCGCATCTCAAAACCATGACAAGAGTTACGTTATATCAAAGTAATTTAATAAAAAAACTCTTTTGTTATATTTTCTTTTCAATTTAAATAACTGTACAAAATTCGAGAGATAGTTATTGAGATTTTGAAGAAGCAATATTTTTTCTCTTTTAACATTGTAAGGTCATAGGTATATGCAAAAGAAGGTGTCTGTTAGGCAAAAGCTTTTTATCAGAATTACAGTTTAAAGCTTCAGCGATACGTATATTATTACGTAATTCATATTTATTACATTTTTAAAAGAAGACTGTCTCGGGTGTTAGAGTTAAAATATTGTTCTACCACAGATGTGGTATCCGGATCGGACCAAAAAAGTGATTTTAAGATTTCACAATTTCCTATAACAGTCCTGAGTCAGGAACTTAGCGGAGTTGCGTTCCGGAGAGAATGTTAAGACGTTGGTCCTGCGCGTGATTTTTATTCGGTCATGTCTTACTGCCGTCTCTTCAGAATATGTATATATCATAATGAAAGAATAGAGAAAGAAGTGCAAAAAGAAGAATAGAGGATGCACTTGTCGTACAAACATGTACAATATAATTTTATCTGCTTTAATGGCAAGCCTCTGTAGATTTAAACGTAGCCGAAATGTGACATTATTCTTATAATTATAATTAATAGCTGAACTAGTTAGAAACAGCGCAACAACGGTAGTGTATATTCTAGTTTAATGAAGCGTAAAACATTCACTAATAATCCATCACAAGGTAACGGATTGTTTGGCAGTTGGAACATAATGAACATCACTTTACACTGCTTAAACTTAAATGAAGGTATCTAACTTTCCAGACAGCGATACTGCGTAGTAGATTGTCTTGTCTTGTAAGTGTTCATTATAAAATTAGGGGTAAACTACTATAACAAACAAAGTAGGTAGTGATTTCAATATATATTCAAAGGCTGAAGTAAATGGCCGAATACGTCTACGAATATATTATATTTTATACTTAAAAAGCGAAACTGGCTGATTTCTATATATCAACCCACGGTCGAAACTTCTGTAGCTAGAAATTTGATACATGGATTATTTTCTTGATTCAAGTGAGCACTAAGAAAGAATGTTCAGAAATTCTACTTCTTAAAGAGTCAGGACCCAAGAATCCTTATGAAATTAAAAAATAATTATAAAACAAAATATAATTACCCTTATAGTTTAAGGTTTGCTTATTTATTTGTACTTTGGAAAATGACCTTAATTTACTGATTTAATGCTAATTTAGATCCAGTTTTTACTTCTATATCAAACAAGCAATGTTGTAAATCTTTGAATATAGAGCAATAACAAAATCAACGCGCCTATTCCTCATATTAATTAGTTTTGTGGTAGAGCCAATACATATCACGGAACAATCACGAATTGTGGTTACGTGGTTGCGATGTAACAGTAAATGAGAGTTTTGTGGTTGGTTTTAGTAGGCCTTTTATTAGCACATGAACTGCATCAGGTCCATGTAATGTGACATGCACACTAGATACACATTACCGTTGCCCTCATTGTATTGATATTACTTACAGCCGAATAGAGCCGACATGACCGGAGAGGTACCTCTCGCTTACACGAGACCTGCTTAAAATGACTGCTGTGCTGTCGCGTCTCGTGCGGTGTGTAAGTAAGTAGCAGGTGACCCATGGAGGTGGGAGGTGAAAGGAAGTCGGCGCATCTGTATAAGACGTATAGCCTCTATGCGGGTGTCTATGCGCATCAGTAGTTAAGAAAATGACTCCGAATCCTTGTTTGCCCCCCTATACCAACTTTACGATTTTGCGTTATATTTTACGTTCATAATTAATAGCTTAGTCATATTTCAATTTTTTAAATGTTTTGTGGCATAAACAGATACGTAACATACGTACGTAACGTAAACGTTTTCATCATATTTATCAACAGCCGCAATACGTCCACTGCTGGTCATAATGTACCATACCCCGGGAGCACCACAAATCACGATTACAACTCGCATATAGACAGCGACTCCGCGAGACCTCGATCAGATCATTAGTCCACCGTATGAGACTATCCAATATCCCTCTTTCAATGGGGCCTCTACTCGAAAACCTTGCTTCGCCAGTAGTTATCAACTACGTGAACAATATGGCCTGCTCAACTAGAAAGTTACATTTAAAAATATGACAAAAGTCTCAACGTTCATAAATTTATTGATACAAGTTGAGAAGAAAAGAAAGCATTAAAAAATCAACAATAAAAATAAACCCTCTACCACGAAACAGTACTTAGAAAATAAACACAAAAGGGAAAAAAATAATGGACGAAGGCCATATAAAAAATTACGTGTAAAATAAATAAACAAGCTTCCATTAAAAAAGCGGGTAGAGCGAAATGCAAGGCGATCAAACAAAGCTCTATATTCGAGGTAAGACGATGGGGTAATTGTCCCGCGCCCGCAGGCTTTGCCATAACCATAAAGTACAGAAGCTATAAAACTGAGCCGAAGCGAATTTCGCTTACACCAAACTCAACCATTGATGCCAAATTAACAGATTCAAAGTCGAATTTTATGCAAATATCGTGTTTTCGATAAGTTTAGATTTAACATGAATTACTTTTTCAATATGAGCACGAATCAGGTTTTGACGTCTAAATTTCTCCTATATGAGTTTATATACATACACGTATAAAATTCTTTCTCTTTCTGATAATTTAAAATATAAAATTGGCAATATTTTAGTTAGTCTCAGCACTGGCCTAAATTATCTATAAAATTTTGCTATTTTCATGACAGTTATATTATTATTTTACTCTAGAAGTCTTCCGGATGAGAGGCGAGTATGTTTGAAACAAAATAAGACTTGTGTGAAATTTCCTCACGAGTGTTCAATTTATTCACACTAAAAACATATTTAAAAAAATATAAATCTGTTGGAACAAGATTATTCACTACCAGTAAATTAAATTCCTAATGATATTAAGAGCTTGTTAACTTAAATTGGCGTTAATTTTCTTAAATTCGTAACATCTTTAAGCAATTAGGAAGCTTTTATATCTAGAAGGATCGCGCTTTATTTTTATTCCAACAACTTAACTTCCGTTCATTTTATTTCTAGTGATCTTGAAAAAACAAACCTCTTCACTATAACAAGGTACAATTCTTCGTAGATCTTGTTCGACATTTCTTTTTTACTTTTACAAATTCAATTTAAAACTCAGATAATTGTTACATAACTAGCTGTGCCCCGCGGTTTCACCCGCATAAGTTTCTAAATACTAGTAAATATTGAGATAATATGTAACCTATATGTCGACCTGACCTGTTAGTATTATTCATGCAAAATTTGAAATAAATCCATGCAGAACTTTTTTAGTTTAGCCCGGACATACCTACAGATAAACAGACAAACCTACAGAAATTCTAAAAACTATATTTCTTGCCTCGACATCGATTGTAGATCAGGCCCCAAATATTCTTTTAAAAAATATTTAATGTACAGTTTTGATTTTCTTACGATTTTATTATAATATGCAATAACGATAACGATTATTTATAAAATCTTTTTCAACTGTTTTATGCTTAAAATAAATAATAATTATTATTTAATTGTATACTCATTATGTTTTATCATTTTAGTGGTTTAAAATACCGCAACAGATTTATGTTTAGATATTTTATGGTTGTTAATTAATTAGGCTTATTTTTTTACGTAAAGATAATTTAAAAAGTATTACTTGAAGTTGAGGTACAAAAACAAAATGTACAAATGTATTACCGAATGGTGATGACACCTGGATTCAGTTCCTCTTTTGAGATGTGATCTCTGATCGGCCACACCCTATAACGACATTTTTAAAGCCTATTTTGGACCACGACACGATTTTTTTTCCCCTTTTAACATGCCATCGGTGTCACCTACTTGGCAAGTTTTAGGCGATTAAAGTAAACACTTGGCAAGAGCATCGGATCGTATATTACGGCTCTGTAACAACTTACAGCTTTACAAAAATCGTAATATTGTCCCATTTGTAGGCCTGTCCTGTCCTATTTTACAAATGTGATACTGTCAATGAAGCAATGCGCTGCATCGTCCAAGCAGTGCATTGCTCCATTGCTGTATTAAAATGATACGATGGAACATGTACCTCTCGCTTAAACATCCATAAGAGCAGAAAAGCACAGCATAGTAATTATACAGATGTCTATAGTTGCCGAGGGTTTCCGACAGCCCTTTAGCAATAAAATATACTTTAAATTTAAGAAGAGATGTAACATGTAAAATTTCAAACTATTACTATTATTAATTGATTATACTTTTTATTAAAGTATTTTAGTGTCTATATAGTCAGTAAATTTACGTCACAATTTGTAATTGCGATTCCATGTTTCAATCAAATGGAAACCAAAATTAGAAGTGAAAACGAAAATAGACACTTCAGTTCTATGACAGAGCGTGTAAAGTTTAGTTTAGTTCGTTCGTGCTATTTGTAGTTTTGAACTTAATGATGGATCGTACTAATAAATCAGACTAAATATGACACATAAAAGCTACCTTCAAATACTTAAATGATATAATATAGTACAACCCTATAACTTCAAACATTTTTATTCATGTTTCAATATACAATTTATAGAGTAGGTACTTACTAATGATGCGCACTGTGTCCAAACACTTGCTCATTGGACGTACTCACGACAAAATTTTGTCGGCTGTTTCTCTTACCTGAGAAGAATCAAAAATCCTTCTTCTTTCCATGTACGTTCTACTTGGACGTGACTATGAATTCATAATAAACTAGCTGCGCTCCGCGTTTTCACCCGCGTAAGTAAACTCATGGAAATATTGAGATGTAAAATAGATGTGGGCCGATTCTGAGACCTACCCGACGTGCACACAAAATTTTATGAGAATTGGTCTAGCCGTATCGGAGGAGTTTGCCGTATGGTAACAGACATTATGACACGAGAGTTTTATATAGGTATCAAATCCATACTAATATTAAAATATAAATGCGAAAGTGTGTTTATTTTGTTTGTTGGTTTGTCCTTTTTTCACATTAAATGGAATCAGCGTATCGATGTGATATTTAGTATAGAGATAGTTGAAGGACTGAACAGTGCCATCGGCTCGAAATATGTACAAATATTTTTTCCTGTTCTACCACGCGAGCGAAGCCGCGTGTAACTGCTAGTTATATTAAATATGTGCATATAATATAATCTGGCGATATTATTAGCGGATGGTATTAACGCATCCGTGACAGCCTGTACCTACTCTCATAAATTATACATTCAGCGTAATTTGTAAACTCCCCGGCATATTCATGAAACTCACCGTGGCCGTGTAAACTGGTACGATATTTATTTTGGCGCGACGCAATTTATGCCTCTGCCGTTTATTAAATGTTTTTTCTTTACATATGAATACTTATCGACAAGGGAGACGCCGACAAGAGAGACCATATATACGCTGGGAAGAGGACATCAAAAAAGTAGCAGGACCTAATTGAAATTTTAAAAGCGCATGAACGCAAAAAAATTAAAATCTTTATAAGAGGCTTTCACCCGAAAGGGATTCTTGATAGGCAAATAAGAATAACCTTATATCTTACTTCTCTTTTATTCATTAACACTTTTAGTAAAAATTAGTTTAGATTATTTTGTGTTTATAAAACGCGTAGAATATAAAATTTACATCATAAAATAAAGGTCCTTTTTTATTTATTTTTTTACTTACATTACTCAAGTCATTTACAGTCTACAGATATCACTAATACTGTATTTATTGAAACTTACGTCTGCATATTTTTTAAATCGGTTTTTTAATTCCTATCCAATTAATCACACGTCATTTTGTCTAACCATTAAATAAAAACGGCCTTCAACATGACATGAAAACTTTGAACCCAAAATCGATGCCATCGTATTATTATTTATCTAATTATATATCATAACAAAATTTATAAAACCAGTTAACAAAAAACTTGTTGGTGGTTTTATTAGGAAGTGTGCTATTAATATGTTATAATATATAAATAGTAAGAAAGATTTTTATTGATCTCACAATAAAAAATGGGCAATTTCACTTATAACAAACAATTTTACTGTAATCAATAGAAGTTATACACTCTTTAAATGATACATTCTTTATTATAACAATATTGATTCGACGAAATCGTTCAGTATCCTTGTATACTAATGGGACCCAGTAGGGAAGGCTTGGTGGATTACAATTGGATTTACGAGCTTAAGACATAAAATATATAATTTATTAGTACAGCTATATCATAAAATGTTTCATCAAATTTCTT
>LUGF01050606.1:399254-409521 GCA_001625245.1 Calycopis cecrops | reverse complement strand
AGCAAACTTAGCAAATTACGAAAACTTAGTTTTAGTTAAAGTTTACTACTTATACACCACACGAAACGCGACAGCACAAAGATAACTTACATAACACCAGTATAGCAATATAAATAATATTTATTTCTTAATCTGCAATTGATACAATTATTCGTCAACCTTCACTCTGCATGGCCTTTGAGGCCCAAACTTTCAGTTAAAGGCTTGTAGCGTGTGTGTGGGATTACACTTACACTATACCAAGTCATCTTCTTTCCTGAATACTCTGAATGTAATTTTTCGGATCCTTTAAGGGTGAGGTACTTACTAATTTTCGTAAGTTTTTTGTAGGCCCAAAAGGCAATTGTTATTGCCACAAAATTGCAACATAGTATTTGCAAATAGATATAAAAGAGTTGTAAACTATTCAATATTTTTCTATCTAATTCGTGGCCACAAAAAGCAACATCGGTATTGAAGAATGCAATTAAATAAAAACTTTACCTGACTTCGAAAAAAAGAAAGTTCTATTTTCGTTTGTATACATCTCTTCTTTTTTTTATCCAAAAAGTATGCTCTCAAGGTAAATTCCATCTTCACCAAATCATGAAGTGGAATTCTAATGACATCGAAGAAAACTCTACTAAATTGTAATTGCAATTTGGCGGCGGAACGCAACCCCCAGCCCCGACTGCTCGCCGCTCCCTTATACTATGTTACACAGATATACGCGTGACGAGTTCATTACGTAACTTCCTCATAACGTAAGTAAGTATAAATCCACGGAAAAGAAAATAATTTTCGACCACAACTCCACCCACATACAACAAAAAGCGCGGCAATTTTCGGCTACCGTGAGGTCAAGTGGTCCCGGCAATCTTTCAGCCCGATCACAATCAGACCTGCCGCAGTATATTAACACAAACTGTTTGTTATTATGACGGTGACGTTTTTTAATTGTTACAAATTCATTAACAACGTTCATTATAATGTGTACGTTTAACGCAAGTCATTTTGTTTTTGTTTGATATATTGTCTAGAACAATCAATCAAATAAAGAAATTGTACAATATTTTAAAATAAATAAAAACTTTAATTATAATGAATGTTAATGAAAGGCATTTAGGCATAATTTCAGTAGCTTTTAAAACAATCTAGAAATCTAGTAATCAACTAATTGGATATCTAGATATTCAATTAGTTTTATAGAACTACATTGCATGAAATATAAAATAATTTATGTGTATTTTTATCGAAATCATTTTATAGTTCATAAATTGACTTCAACAATCAAAAAGAAGAATAACCAATTGTATTTATAAAACTTACTAGCTTTTTTGAAGCCTTTCAATCAATGAACATGACATTCCAATAGACTGCAATAGAATTCCAATATCTGCCACACTATTTCTTTTTCACCCTTTTTTTTTAATAAAATCCTATGTCGTCCCTAATACCTCTAGGAATATGTGCACAAAGTTTCATGATGATCGGTTGAGTAGTTTTGGCGTGAAAGCGTAACAAATAAACTCACATTCACGTTTATTATATCAGTAGAATATACATAAAATGACATTTGCCCAAATTCGACTCATTGTGCCTTTTCCCAGGACATGTTAAAAATGTACATACAAATGAAAATGTAAAAACAATAAATATTCATGGTTGTCATTTTAGACTACGCCCAAAATAAAACGAATATTTCGATACGTTTTACGGTTCATTTCAAATATATTTTTATTATTAAATAGTTCATTGTCCTATAAGTATTACAGGTAGGATAAAAGTCCAGTAATTAACATATACCTATTATGATATCATGTCGAGAATTACATCCTAAATATTATCATTCTATTAATTAAGTAAGAAAGTAAGTATTGTTATACCCAACAAAAAAAAAATATACTGGTGTAATATACATTATGCTATTTTTTAATTAAATTGATGCTTTTCATTTATGTTGTGAAAATTACTTTCGAGCAGACACTTCTGGCAAACGTTAACAATACACTCTACTAGGAGCTGTCCAACGCATGACATTTGACGTGCGATGCGCTTTATATTGCAAAGTGTAAAGTCATCAGCTCGATACAATAGATGCACTTTAGCGCTAAACTTTAGTATTAAATTTTTATTTAAAAGAGTATTAAATTGGAAATTCGAATGTGTATCTATATATACCTATTCTAGCCTCTAGTTAAGCCTTAAGTTCTGTTACGAAGAAAAAATAATATAATTTTAATTCCAAATAACATTTATTACTTCTACAGTGTGTTAGTTTAATACACAAATATAAAACAACTAAAAATATAAAAGCTTTTAGGGACTTCAAATTATCATGGCGTTTAGAGCCAGCTGTACCTACTCACTAAAACTGACCATAAATCCTATACCTATACCTACTTTTCCTTCTGATTCTGTTCTCTTTACCACCTAATTCCAATTTAATATCACAAAATATTGTACAATGTATTGGCGCCAAAATGAGCAAATACAATGAACAATCATATAAAAATGACTGATTCTAAATTCAAATGAAGTATTTTTTTTTAATTGTAATAGTATTATGGCCAGACTAAAAATACAATTCCAGTATCATAATGTTAGTTACCGTGCTCCTCCGAAACTGATAGTTCGATTCTCATGAAATTTTGTGTGCCTATTGGGTAGGGTTGAGAATAGGCCAACACCTATTTTTCCTCTCTTTTCGTTTTTTTAAATCGATTTCCAATAATGTTTTTGTTAACAACCCTATTGCGGGTGAGATAGATTACCTCACCACATATGCCTACAGTTGATTTATAGGGTAGGTTCCAAAATGTGACCCTGTTGCCACAGACCTGGGGTCACCGCATACTTAAAAGGCGGCTAAGGGTTTCCGTGAGGTTTTAGTTGGGTGTTGGACCCCGCTAGGGTGTGCAGAATCCCCACAATGATCGGCAACCCACCCAGGATCATCCGATAGGAAGTAAATATTTTATTCGCATAAAAAAATGTTCCTAGACCAGTTAATTGCACTCGGCAGCTAACTTAATACAAATCATGAAAATAAGAAAGGCGATTCCGTGCGCAATAGTGGAATTTCATTATTGGGAACAAGTTTCCCATTAATGAAATTTAATATTAAATGTTTCATTTAATAACTAACAATTGGATCGCTCGCTAATGAAACTTTTGCTTTTATTGAATAATTTCGAAACCTTTCTTTTCTTTATAAATTTGTACATTTTTTTTCTTTTTTATTTAAGTTTGCTTTTTAGTTTGTACCTCTTTAAAATTAGACCATTACCGATTTTTATGGGTTGTTCTTTCTTTGTGTGGCCAAACACAATAAATAGAAAACAAAATAGACAGCAAAAGTATAAATAATAAATATATTTTAGATAGGGACAACGTAGCTTTCTAATGATGAAAAAAAATTGATTGAAAAAGATTAAAGTTCTTAAAAATTATGTAATGTTTGGTTAAGTTAATTTGTTGCTCATATATAAATCTTATCCATTATAATATTATAGTAGATAAAGATGGCTATTTGTTAGCTTATCAATTCGACACTCCCCCATTATGTCTACGGCGCGTGCTGAAGCCGCCTTATATCCGCGTACAACTCGACAACTACTCAATATCCGATCATATTTGTAATGAATCCCACATTTTTACGTGTTTCCACAAATGCGTAGGAAGTGAAAGTGAAGATTTTATGTCAGACTAGCTGCGCCTCGCGGTATTATCCCTGTAAAAGTGCAACACTTTCAAATGTCCTTTCTTAGTTTATATATTGGCCATAAAAACAAAAACAAATTCAACTAAATTGGACCAGTCGCGTCCCATTCACGATGTCAGTCAGTCAAGTATTTAAAAATATCGTATTTTAAATAAAAATATTCGATAAATATAAGTATAACTAGCTTTTGCCCGCGGCTTCGCTCGCGTTAAGAAGTACTATTGATTAGGTATAGTTTTTGCGGCTTTACTTTTGTTTAGCGTGTGTAAAAAATTTGAGCCTACGTAATTCACCCCCTTAGGGGTAAAATTTCAAAAAACGCTTAAACACGTTTCTACTTATTTTTAATAAGTATCTTAAAAATAAAGTATCATGTTTCTAACTTAAAAAGGGACGTTCTTTCATACAAATTTCAAACCCCTATTTCACCCTCTTAGGGGTTGAATTTATGAAAATCCCTTTTTAGTGGATGCCTACGTCATAACGTCTACCTGAATGCCAAATTTCAGCCCAATCCGTCCGTTTAATAATAAGGGCTTTCCTATAAATTTGCAACCCCTATTTCACCCCCTTAGGGGTAAAATTTCTAAAAACGCTTAAACACGTATCTACTCATTTTTAATAAGTAGCTTAAATCGGACGTCACTGAAAATCGGTGCGGAGAACCCAAATTCTTCGTTTTATGCCGAGTGACGTCCATTTCAGTGCTCCTCACATTGCATCACTGTGCATGCATTTGTGACAAGTAATTTTTTTTTTTTTGTGTAACATTCACTAAAATTGTTATTTTTCGTTTGTTTTATTTTTTTTTTCTCTTTTGTATATTAGTATTTATTTTGTATAATTTGTGCTGCATTTTGTTTTTGTATTTTTTTATGAGCACTGAATAAATTGGTTTCTATTCTATTCTATTCTAAATAAAGTTTCATATTTCTAATTTAAAAAGGGACGGTCTTCCATACAAACTTTAAACCCCTATTTTAGCCCCTTAGGGTTTGCATTTCTAAAAATCCTTTCTTAGCGGATGCCTACGTCATAGCATCTACCTGAATACCAATTTCAGCCCAATCCGTCCGTTTAATAATAAGTGCTTTCATATAAACTTGCAACCCCTGTTTTACCCCCTTAAGGGTAGAATTTCCAAAAACACTTAAACACATATCTACTCATTTTTAATAAGTAGCTTAAAAATAAAGTTTCATGTTTCTAACTTAAAAAGGGACGGTCTTCCATATAAACTTTATACCCCTAGTTTACCCCCTTAGGGGTTGCATTTCTAAAAATCCTTATTAGCGGATGTCTACGTCATAACATCTATCTGAATGCCAATTTCAGCCCAATCCGTCCGTTTAATAATAAAGGATTTCATATAAACTTGCAACCCCTGTTTTACCCCCTTAAGGGTAGAATTTCCAAAAACACTTAAACACATATCTACTCATTTTTAATAAGTAGCTTAAAAATAAAGTTTCATGTTTCTAACTTAAAAGGGGACGGTTTTCCATACAAACTTTAAACCCCTATTTCATCTCTTAAGGGGTTGAATTTCTAAAAATCCTTTCTTAGCGGATGTCTACGTCATAACATCTATCTGAATGCCAATTTCAGCCCAATCCGTCCGTTTAATAATAAAGGCTTTCATATAAACTTGCAACCCCCGTTTTACCCCCTTAAGGGTAGAATTTCCAAAAACACTTAAACACGTATCTACTCATTTTTAATAAGTAGCTTAAAAATAAAGTTTCATGTTTCTAACTTGAAAAGGGACGGTTTTCCATACAAATTTTAAACCCCTATTTCATCCCTTTAGGGGTTGAATTTCTAAAAATCCTTTCTTAGCGGATGCCTACGTCGTAACATCTACCGGGATGCCAAATTTCAGCTTGATCCGTCCAGTGGTTTGGGCTGTGCGTTGATAGCTGGCTATGTCACGTTTGAGTTTTATATATATAAGTATAATATAAATTCAGTAATAATAAAAGCACGTCTTAAATTTTTCAGTGGCAGTAAACAGAACATTCTAAACGAAAAATTAAAAATTATGGAAAGAGAATATTATGTAGTATTAAAACACTGAATCTAAATATAGGGTTAGGATTAAAACATATAAAGTATCCACTCACTTTTCCCGTGAATTTAATTATGTGAATTATAGACACCATTTGATAAGCTGTTCATTTGACTTCTAAGAACTTAATTCAATTACAATTATCGCTGCATGCATATAATTGTTTGTCGTACCCCCACCGGCAGTCTCCCTAGTCACCCCGCGTCCTTGAAGTTGCGACAGCTCATATGCGACAATTCACTTAATCTATTACAATTAATTTACTGGTATGAGTTAGTGCAATTACTGCCCTGCAGCCCAATTAGAATGACTAGAACCACACATACAACGATTTTTCTTCCACGATTTCTAACCGAAAATGTTATTAAAACGATGTATTTTATTTTTTTATAGTACAAGGGAGTAAACGACCGGTCGGAGCCATTTTCATGATTACTGACGCCCAAAGACGTCCGCATAGAGGCTACACATGCGTTGCTCGCCTTCTTCCTCCTTCTCTTCCCTCCTCTACCTCCTACAGACTGTTCTATTATTAATACTGTAATGTATAATAGCATAGGAGTAGAACCCCCTCGAATAGAATGAATGATGAAACCTCTAAGATTGATATTAGTTTTTATAAAAAAAAACATATCAGTTCAAATTTCAAAATCATAGAACATTCGGAGTTTGTTTCTGTTTGACAGAGAAAAAAAACCGGCCAAGTGTGAGTCAGACTCGTACACCGAGGGTTCCGTAGGAACGGGAGGTCTGAGCAAAAGTAATAGACGTTGAGAAAATTACACTTCCTTGCGACAAACTTATATATGCGGGTGCTTGCATACATTTAGTATGAAACGAACTACATGCATAAGTTGGTAATGATTTTTCCAGTGATATAAATTTTCTTTACCAATTTTTAGATTTATTCCTATATTTGTACTGTAAGGTCTTACTTCTTGCCAAATTTCAGAATTCTAGCTCAACGGGAAGTACCCTATAGGTTTTTTTCAAAAAGTTCGTTTTCATACAAAATTTGTGCATAAATGGCTAAAAATTGGTAAATAAAATTTATATCACTGGAAAAATCATTACCAACTTATGCATGTAGTTCGTTTCATACTAAATGTATGCAAGCACCCGCATATATAAGTTTGTCGCAAGATAGTGTAATTTTCTCAACGTCTATTACTTTTGCTCATACCTCCCGTTCCTACGGAACCCTCGGTGTGCGAGTCTGACTCGCACTTGGCCGGTTTTTGCTTCAATGTATTAGTGATTAATATAAATTATATTCTAAATACCTACATCAATAATATAATTATTCAAGCGTTTTCATTTGATAGTATTGGTCAGCCAGATGGCACGGATATAGCTTAGGCAGTAATTTAATGTAACATCATCGCTCCCGATGTTATAATACTATTCACAAAAAATGACATATACAGAATATTTCCATCGTTAATGATACAAGCTCATTTTTCCTATACAAAAGGATTATCAAAACTTGACTCTCGCAACGGGCCTTATGAAAGGCTTAATGAATTGCAGATTCGAGTACCCGTATTCTTTGAGATCAATCATCCATTTTTCCCGCTTTACGTCACGGCTGGCCTCTTGAACTATTTACATTGAATCTGTGCCACGGGAGACAAAGGGAATACATTAGCAAGTTTGTACCAATTAATTTCGTAACAAAAATACTTCGTAATGAAAAAGTTGCACGAAGTCTAAGTGATTAAGTTGTATAGGTTGTAAATATTTAGTGTTTTAAAATTGTTTACAATAATTTTACGAAGTAACAAGGATAGGAAATTATTTAAACTTTATCATAAAATATACTTGAAAGTTTGAAAATTTTATGATATGTATATGTTTTTTTTATGATAAGTTTTATCATACCGCTTAATTCATCGCCATATTCTCTGAATGATTCATTTGAGCAGGATTAAGCAAGGGAAAAAAATATAATATTTGTATGTAAATATGTAATGTAAATGAAATTTGAAACAGTTAAATCTGAAATTGCATAAAACTTACTTATTAGCCAACATAAACGATTCCTTTGGATATAATTAACGTGGATGAATATCGTATCCCTAGTTGATCAAGAGATGAATCTCAGGCTTACAGTAGCGTAGTAAACAGTAAAAAGGATGTATAGTAGAGTGGTATCCTTAGTTTTAGTAGTCGTAAAACTCCTATAAAACCGGAGCATCTTTAAAGTTTAAATGTAGGTTAATCGCCTGACTGCATCAGAGAATGAATCAAGAAGTCAATCACTGTGGATTACCCAACCTCTAACATCGACTTAGGTGTCGATTGGACAATTTAAACTTGCCAATTTTTGCCGAATCGACTCCTTTCAAATTTATTGAATTTACTAGGCGGCGATTCGGCAACACGTTATCTAACATCGTCAATTGTGAAGTCAAATGCTAATCAATAATCATCATCATCATCATCTTATATATTTTTTTTTATAATCGTTGTGTCATAATACGGAGGCCAGCTGTGTTGGTTTAACTAAATTGCTATGGTACTGGTTTTTGTTGAGTTTGTTTCGATCGCAGTTTACTTGCAATAGGCTCCTAAAACATTGTCCTACAGAATTTATAACACGATAATACATGTATTATAAACGGTCTTCAATTGTCACTCATTCTCAAATCCAGCTAAACTTTGCTACTACTTTTCTACGTACGACGATATTCACATGTGAAGTATAACTCTTACGTTCGTTACTTATAATATCGTCGTTCGTTAAAGCATTTACGTTTACTGCTTACTAGAAAAAAACTTATTTAACCACAATCATGGGGTCACTATTGCCGGGTTTAATAGCGTAAAGCAGTTCTTTACAAGCTAAAAAAAATAAAGGTTAAAAGGCTCGGATAAGCGGAGCATATAGCGCCAGGGGTCGCTGGTTCGAATCCCGCCTTGGTCATGGATGTTTATCTATGTATTATATGTATTCCTATAATAAAAATATTAAATATATAAAATTTCTTAAATTTATAAAACACATACATATATTTCCATTGTCTAGTACCCGTAACACAAGTCATTACGGTACTTAGCACGGGGCTTGGGTAACGTGGTGTGATATGTCCACAGATATCATTATTATTATTATAAGAAGAAAAAGTGGGCAACACATGTGCGTAGAAATTATGCAGATGCCTGTGGGCGTCAGTAGTCTGCGATAGCTTATTTGCCCCCTATACTATAAAAAAACTCCCTTCACTACTGCTGCGTGATGAAAGTTACGAAAAGTTATATGTATAAAAGTTACGTATGAACTATGTTTTCAATATCAATAAAATATAGTATATTAAAGTAGAAAATATTTAAACAAAATGTAAGCAATAATAAAGTAAGCTTATCTAAGAGTAAAAATAAAAACACAAATTAATTTCTCAAAATTCTAAAATATTTAATAGAACAAATCTCAGGTCCATAAGACACTGATCCCGAAGCAACTCAAAATTCCCACGATACCTTTTCTCCAGTTAAAAACTTATTCGTAACTTAATTACCTAGACTAAAATGAAATAAACTGTTGACCCAAATACAAAAGTTTTTCATCCCAAGACATTTCATTATAATATCGTTAGAGAAATTCTTTTAACGCATCGTAAATTTTGCTGTTTATCTCATAGGGAAGACAGCACAAGATTTTTATGAGGTGTGCTATGTGGTATTATGACTTTATATATATCTATATTTTACAGGTTTATTTTTTGTACCGGCCAAATTTTCAGGTTTGGTTCAGAATCAATAATACATTCGATTTATGAAATAAAAAATATTAAAAAAATAATTAGATATAATTACTTTATCCCATGTTGTAAAACTTACGTAACTACTAAGTATTTCTTGGTCACCACGTGCATCACACTCGAGCCTAACGGTAGGCCGACGTCACTGACATTGAAGTCGATACATTTTGTGTAATAACAACAATTAGATGTATTTTTAAGGACCATTACAAATCGATTTTTATTTTATAAAATATTACAATTAGACGATAAAATTTAAAACACATTCTTGGAATTATGTCTACTTCCTTATTTGGCTTTTTTTTTTGGCTGGTGACCAAAAAATAACCCTAAATATCTATTCTATATTATAAATTCTATGCTACTATTTACGAGCTCAAAATTGAAACCAACCTTGAAATTAACGACTTTTAGGCGCAAGATTATTTATACTTACTTGCTTGCCTGCATAATAACTTTTCTACAATAAAATTTATGAAATTTCTTAATTTTGAGGCCGTGCTCACTCACGATCGACGACGACATCACTTAGAGATAAATTTAAGGAAATTGGGATACTGACTGACTGTTCACTCTCAATACATTTTAGAAAATGTTTTGTATGTACGAAAGAATATTATTGAATTTAATGAGAAGAGTGCTAATCATGATAGAAATACTAGGAACAGGCACAAACTAGATGTACCATTTCATAGACTGAGCAGAGTAAAGAATTCCTTTAGGGGTCAATGTATA
>LUGF01050606.1:359344-387350 GCA_001625245.1 Calycopis cecrops | reverse complement strand
ACATAATAAGTTAAAATTTATAGGGATTTTTTATAATTTGGTTATAATATAACGATAATTGTCAAGTAAGTCGAAAAAAAAAAACAGCCCCCTGAGAGCAATATTGGCGTGCGCTGCCCTAACCGTTAGAGTTACACAAAGATAATTACTGTAGGATTATTTATCTTAAATAGTTCTAAATAAAAGTCCGGGACAGCATATATCTATCTTATATGTGTAAGTCACTATGACCAAAATAGTGAACCAAACATTCAATTAAATTGGATATTTTTTAACGATGCACATTTTAGAATATTTATCGACCTCTTATGAAAATTGATACATTTGTCATTTTACGTATTGAATGTAGATAAACTTTGTCTTTTACACTAAGTAATTTGGACGAATAGATTAAAAGTTATTATCACGATGAGATTGACTTAAACGGAATATCTAAAGCGCCTAAAATGTGCGGCGACAAATTCGATTCTCAAAGCGATTTATTGTTTCATACAATACTATATTTAATATAATATATATTTCAGTATAATATTAGATTATGTATAATAATAACACCATTTTTGAAGCCCGAAATCCACGCGGGCGAAGCCGCGGGCGAAAGCAAAAAGCAAGAGGAACATTTATAAAGTTGGCATACGTTATAAAGTTAATTAAATTAGACTGTGTTGTATTAGATTTTTTTTTGTGATACAATTACCAAACTTCGAACTCTTAGATTTTATTGCATTGCAATGTCTCACTGCTTGTAAAATTTCATAATCTAGAATCCATTCAGTAAGCAATGAAAAAAAAATTATGGAGAAGTATGCTCTAGATTTCCTTGAGAGTAGACAGACAAACAGAACATAGTGATCCTATATAGCAATCCTAAAACGCAGTCACGATGACGATAAAAAATGGAAACAAGATTCCTTCTGTCTTTATGTAAGTAATTTTACTGAAATGTTTGGATGTGACATTTTATTTCCCGACGAAGATGCGAGACTTTAAAGTCCAGTCCATAAGGACATGAGGACATTATATAGGTGATTCCGCGTAACGACGTACGTACCCTGCCGTCATTTTGCTAATGTATCCCCCTCGTAATTGTCGACATATGAACGCATTACTCCCACGTACTCCCACTCGTAAATTATATCTCCGCTGCCACTATAGCACTATTACTGTTTCTCGTCCTAAGTGGGAGGAAAAATATTATATTTTTATACGAGAGCAATATAGGTTGAGTAGATTAGCTAATTAATTAATATAAGTGATGGTTGATGTGATTATTTTCAACTGAATGGGAATCGTTGGTTTTAAAATGTGTATTTATTTGTACCTATGCTATATTATATGTTCTGTGGGCGTTGGTGTTCACTTTATATCAGGTGACCTAACTGCTCGTTTGCCTCCTATGCTAAAAAAAAAATATTATATGTAAAACTTCTATACGCGCACTTGAGTTGGGGAGTAAGCTGGCGAGAGCGTTACAAAAATCACACATCGAGTTTTCATTCAAATTCAAAATTAAAATTCGATTTAAGTGAAACTTTTTGTATTTAAAAAATAAATATGTTATTTCATTGTAACTACGGTAATGAAAATCTATAATTAAGTTTTACTTCAGTTGTGTGGCCTAAAGCACACACTTTTTTTTATTTATTATTAGTATAAAAGCCACAAAATTGAACTAAATAAAATATAATAGAGCTAGTTATTTTAGCGGTTTTACTAGACAAATTACCAATCCGATGACATTAAACTTTGACATAAAATGCAATGTGTTTTGGAAAACTTCCGAAAAGTCCAACCGCAACCATGGTCACTAGTAAGGTAAGTAAGGTAGTAAAGCTTCAAAAATGTCGGGCTTGTAAAATACTATATAATTACAATTAAATAAACCGCGATAAAATTAATTAAGTTGTTTTATTTTAATACGTATATATTTATATACTAGCCGATGTGTGCGACTTCGTTCGCGAAGCGTAGTAAAATTATAATCAAAGTGATTTGTTATTGTTTGCTTGCAGTGTGCCGAAGTTCCGTTGTCCCGTAGGAATGAGCGATTTTACTGCAGTAAAAAGTTTTTTGTTCACCAGGCTTAGTATCTATATACTACTAAAGTTTCATTCGAATCCGTCTAGTAGTTTCGGATTTAGCCCGGACAAACAGACAAACATAAAGACAAAAAATTAAAAAACATTGAAAAGTGTTCTAATATTATTCTAAAATCCCCCCAATTAATTTTTCGTAAATATATTCAATGAACATGGATTTTACTCTACTTTTATTATATGTAATAGACTTAACGTCATTAAGATAAAATTCAAAGAAAATTCATTCGAACAATTAGAGCCTTTTGATATCTACCGATGCCATCAAATATCCGCGTAGTTGTTATACAGGTGCATAACATATTGTTATGTAGGTGTATACAGGTATATCACATGTTCTTATGCAGGTGTATACAGGTGTATAACATATTATTAACATATATTTTATGCCGAGTGACGTCCATTTCAGTGCTCCTCACATTGCATCACTGTGCATGCATTTGTGACAAGTAATTTAATTGTTTTTTGTATAACATTCACTAAAATTGTTCTTTTAGGTTTGTTTTATTTTTTTTCTCTTTTGTATGCTAGTATTTATTTTGTATATTTTGTGCTGCATTTTGTTTTTGTAATTTTTTATGAGCACTGAATAAATTGTTTTCTATTCCATTCTATTCTATTCTATTCTATATTGTTATACAGGTGAATAACAATTATGCCACCAGAAATCTCAAACCGCACGAAACTACCAGTACGGATCTATGATGTGAGCGGGAAGTACCATCCTAAAATATTAACTAGACACAAGACATGCTCGACTCTACGGTTATAAATTAATCACTTGCCTCATAACTACATCATAACAACATACACGATGCTTGTAATGTATTTCGTGTTGTATATAAATTGGGTGTCAAATATAAAAATAGTCAACTATTACCTCTACCTCTACTAGTGAGAGATACCTCCCCTCGTGCATATTTCGACTTAAATTGAGCATAGAACCTCTTACTAAACAAATAAAAAAATACTGTCACCGAATTAATGTATTGACGACTAGTTGACCCGACAGACGTCTTATCATTATTAGAAAATATGTTGTCATGGTAAGGTGTAATGTTATGTGACTGAATTGTCAACCCGTTACTTTACCTAACAATAGTGTATTTCAAGTCCAGATACCGACTGCAGCATTATATATATTGTTAAAGTATAGCCTATGTGTTACTGATAGTGTTTCATTGAAATCCTTTCAGTAGTTTTCACGTGAAAGAGTAACAAACATCCACACATCCATACAAACTTACTTCGCGTTTATAAAATTAGTAGGATTGAGATATTTCTTCTCTCATAAATAGAGATAGAATTATGAGCTAGCTGCGTCCGACACGTGACTTCCCTCCGCATGGGCTGTCCCCAGCGGAGCGGCTAATGCCCGTGTGCGAGTGTTGTCCTCGCTCTTCGTTAGCGCTCCCATTATATGCTACACTAACTAGCGCTGCTTCGTCTGCTATTTACTGATTGTTGTTATGGTGTTTGTGTTTATTAACCGATTATTTGCCAAAGCAGCTCTGGGACCGTAGAGGTATAGAAAATGACTAATATGTCATAAGGGTTTTTAAAGCGAAGGAAGTGAGGGCGCTACAAAATAACTGATTTTCAAAGTGGGCGTTAGACGAAATAAGTTTGGGAATCTCTGATATAACCGCTGGACTGACGACTTCAAAGTCGCAGTGAGCCTTGTTGTGTGTTTGTGTTGTGTGTTTGACTGAAACTTGTGGCGCCTTTTTGGCGCCTGAGTCCAGCGGCAGGATTTCTGACTGAAAATCAGACAACAATTAGAGATATTTGTGTTTAACATCTTCCTTAACACAGTACACGAAGAAATATCGAAGTGTTTTTCAGTCTTTCTTCTTACTTAAGAGCATAGCTCTTGTCAGTGGAGTCTTTTCCAAATGTCCATGTCCTCTGCTAATCTCTTTAGCTCCTAGTACGTCACGAGGGTTCACTTTCTCCTTTATTTATTATTCTCCTTCAGTGGTCGGTTACAAATGCAGCAGTCGGTGTCTTATTTCGCGACAGCTTCGATACGCAGCACACACAATAAATTATTTGCATACCGCATCGGAGGTAATGCAGTTTCTCTACATTACTTAAATCCCGCCGACCAATAAATTATCCAGCCTTATAAACGTCCAAATCAAAGTCCGTAGAAAAGATATAATTATCTAACCCTAGTTATGAACGTATAGAAATATATCTCTGTCAAAACAGTGCAGTTTTTTTAAATAAATACGTAACCAATGAATTAATGGTTACGTATTTACTTTACAAAAAGCTGTGCCAGCAATATAAATGAACATGTGATCCGATTAAGTCTTTGTTACCGTTGTGTATTAATTACACAAAATCAAATTAACCGCTGTGCTAACATTCATTACCGATATTCCAGGCCGCTTCATGTTGTAGCTTAGTTGATACTTTTTGTCTCTTACCTGCGCTGAAGTTCGAACTTTGCTCCCTTTGTATTAAGAGAAAAAATAGGAAACCCAAAAAACAGAACAGAAAAAACAGAAAGTTCAAACTGTCGGCGTAGACAGGACAAAAATTGTATGAGTGAGGATGTACGAAGGTACTTTACCTTTTCCCGCGTTTATAACACGCAGAAAGAAATAGAGCACAACATATAGAGGTATTAACACTGCTAAGAGGTAACTATGAACCCCTTTTTTTAGTAAAGCAGAGGAACGCTGCCCAGGTGCCCGGGAGGCTCAACCAGGTACAGTGTCGAGCTCGGTAATTGGGTTGCCCCTAGCGACTAAACCCCATCCTTCAACGGCTATAATTGGTGGGTCCCGAATGTACAAGCAACAGGATCCATGCAGCATTCAGCTGGCTTCGGCGAAAGAGAGACTTCTTCTCCTTGGGGACTGTCGGGTTGCTATCTGCTGATTCAGAGGGACGGATAGAAGACCCCCCTGCTGTCTGTCGTACTTTTTTTATAGCACAAGCAGTCGAATCGGATCGAGAAATCGGAGCTATTTTCATGACTGCTGATGCCCGTAGACATCCGCTCCATACTTACCTACACACCACACGAAATATAACAATGTAAAGGAGTGGTACATCCCAGGTCGTGCCAGCTGAATTCGGTTACATGCATGCAGAGTGGCACTACCTCTTACTAGCTAGCCACAAAGCCTCTTTAATTTTTGCAGAAACTTCGAGAAAAACCATGGTTGGACAATATCAGCGCTTGCAGAGTATTAACAAGTTTTCCCCCAATAAACTTGATACTTTATAAAGGTCATAAAGCGACTGATATACTGTTAATGGATTTTGTGTTCGTTAAGAGAGGCCAATATCCAAGTCAACTCGACAATAAGTCGATAGGGATCATAAATAAGTATTTTGTGATGAAATAAAATATGTCTATGGGCGTCGGTAGTCATGAAAATGGCTCTGACTGCTCGTTTGCCATCTTACACTGTAAAAAAGACCGCGTTCGAAATATATGCAGAACATTAGATGGTGCGCTTTTTTAAATATATTCCTACAATAAATATTTTGTTTGCTGTTTTTTTTCTGATTCAGTACTTTTTATTTATCTCGCTGTACCCTAATTGTATACCCCTGCGGCTTTAATAGGTGACCTATCGAAGTCACAGTTTATTTTAAGTAAATAGGATTTTAATCCTCTTTGGAACAATTTAATTCGTGCCATTTACAATAATCTTTTTATAATGTTTGGTATATTTTAAAACGGAATACCAAATTATATATTCCGTAAAGTTTTATATCAATTTTACTGATTATTACAGATGTCGCTAATAATTACTAAGCTTCAAGTGAAAGAAATGCTTCTTAATGAGATTTTATCAAAATGAAGAGAAGTTGACAGTATCGTTTTTGTTTTTATTTTATAAAAAAAGTCTAAACCTTAAACGTTTGGCTCTCCTAGTTACCTCCACCACTTATTGAAAATATACATTATTTAAATCCATGACCTCAACGAACACTTTTCTTAGCTGACATTTAATCTCTGTGACTGTCATACATGCCAAATTCTTAGCCGAATAGGTCAAGTTGTTTTTGAAGTCTCGTATTCAGTTAGTCAGTGAACATGTTCTGTTTCCAGGCAAGTTTTAAATCACTAGAATGTCTTATGTTTTCAGTTTCTCATTTGTGAAATCCGTTTAGACACGTAATGTCTGCTTTAGCAAAATGACTACTTTATGAATATGACCACTTTATGAAAATGACTATAATATTTTTGCAACGACCACTTTACGCATAAAATATTACTATTATAATATTTTTGGTGGTTGACGATGATTATTATTTAACTTCCTAACTTGACTTTAAACAGGCCAAGAATTTCTATTAGTTTGCAATCATACCTCAGGGTGATGTAACGAATCATATTTGTCTAAATCGAACCCTATAATATCGAGTCTTATACGTCAGTTATGAAGACTTGCATTTTGATAAGAAGGGTTAATTCCCCTCTTATCAGATTAATAGAGAAACTTATCAAACTTAGCAGCCATACTTTACGCGTTAGGTCAATGGATGTTAGCAAACTTATCACATAATATCATAACGATTTGCATTGCTAGTGGTGCAACAAGCTTCCTCTATCTATAAAAACGGTTTGTAAATGTTATTCAGATGTTCACAACATTTATGCAGTGAGTATATTGTCCATCGTGAAAAGAAGCCTACACAATAAACTTGTGTTTCAATTCCCGGCCATCCCTCGTCCGACAACAGAAGCCAGTTTTATTGTGTTACTCGTCATCTCGGGGAAAATGTTTACTGCAAAATAGAATGAAGGAAAAAAATAGTATAAGGTTTTGTTTTTAATGCTTTCTAACTCTACATTTATATTTATACTGAGTTTAGCGAGTTGGTTCTGTTGGTGACAGAGTAAGAGCATATCAGTCTAGAATCCGTAGTTGTTTCTTCAGTTATTTAGTACTAAGTTAGTGCTAGATTTCAGTCACACTTGTCTTGCTTCCTCCACATTTGTTACAGTCATCATATAAACACGCCGGTAACTAAGACTCTTAACGCCGTCATTAGACACGTCCAAATCAATCTGGTAATACTTCAGACACCTACATCCATAGACTGGTAGAGCAAGATGAAAAAACCATTTCCTCGCACTACACTAGAGTAATGTAATGACTTCATGCTGAGCGGTGACATTTCGTGTGATTTTTTAAAACATTAATACAGAAATTATGTCCTAGTTTACGCGAATATTAATCACTAGCGGTCGCCCGCAACTTCGTTTACGTGAATTCGTTTCTTACCGCAGTCGGTTAAAACGTATTCCTCCTCGCTGAATGGGCTAATTAATACTGAAAGAAATTTTCAAATCGGACCAGTAGTTCCAGAGATTAGCGCGTTCAAACAAACAAACTCTTCAGCTTTATATTATTAGTATAGAGAATTCGTTTTTTACCGCAGTCGATTAAACTATAACCTTTCTCGCTGAATGGACTAACTAATACTGAAAGAATTTTTCAAATCGGACCAGTAGCTCCAGAGATTAGCGCGTTCAAACAAACAAACTCTACGGCTTATTAGTATAGATTACAATAAAAACATTTATAACGAATTTTAGCTTTAATGTACTGTCCATCTGTGACCACGGTTGCTGTAAAGCTTCTGAAATTTCAGGCTTGTAAACTACATAATTAAATAAACTGCGATAAAATCCATAAAGTTCTTTTAGCGTCGTGGCTAATACAGTATCGTATGCCTCTGAATTTGAGAAAATCTGTGGGCGGCCATTTGTAATCAGGTCACTGCTAAATCCCTCGTGTACAATACAAAAATACGTTTAAATAATTTAAAAAGTTCCCAATGTGGCGCCATTCTTTCTAATTATGCTTGTCACGGCTTAAAACGCTCTCATGGGCATAAATGAAAACACATTTACAATACAATAGCTTTCCTCCAGATTTTACATTACTCTTTTGTTTGGAATACAATCGTTTTACAAAGTCATACTTACAAACCGATTCTTATAAATTATGAAATCAATGTATTAATAATATTACCAACCTGTTATTGCTATGTTAATAATATCTATAGTAAGTATAATATATTTTTTTATTAACAGTAGAAATTTCGTTAGGCGTCAAGGATAAACATTGTTCAATCGTAATAAATAAATAATAAGTAAATATCTGTAGACTTTACACACCACGTTAGCCTAGCCCCATGCATACCGTAAGGACTTGTGTTACGGGTACTAGACAACGGAAATATATTCAATATGTTCTATAAATTTAAGAAATTTTATATATTTAAGTTTTTTATTATAGAAATACCTATAATACGAGTACATAGGTAAACATCCATAACCAAGGCGGGATTCGAACCCGCGGCTCCTGGAGCAACATGCTTCACTTATGCGAGCCCTGTACCACTGCGTCGGCCTAGTTATAATAAAATGTCACCAATATCACTTCCTAATACTGTAGTTTCTACTCGTGAACACTTGCAACCAGTCCATTACTTTGACGCCTATATGATGCAAAAAAACAAGAAAATGTTTCCTCTTTATTGTGTATAGTATATGAATGGAGACAGGCACTCGACGCCTTTAAAGAATCGTATAATTGTTATTCAGAAGTGTTTGCTTTCTTTCCCTCCCTCTTGAAACTCGTCAGCACTACACTACTACTACTGCTGTCACTTTTTGTCCGTATCATGGTAGTGAAATATGGACGGCTGCAATTCACCAAGAAGTCGTAGGAGTGAACCCTTACAATATCTCATTACAACCACATATTATTTTATTATAATTACTCTTATTAAAACCCTAAAAATTATAATAGAGTTCTAACTCTAACGCCTCCTTACCACCTTTAAGGGTAAGCTAATGACATAAGTGTGGAACCACAGGCGAAAGGTACCTCACGCGGCTTTCTGTCCTAATTTGGTTGCAATGCAGCACTATCTCACTACCCTTTATCTGGTCAATATCAAAGAAGCGATGTCGATGATGATGAAAAAACAGCGTAATAAAGATAATCCTAGCCTTGGTGGGTGTTAATTTTTAATAATTCTTAAAAGAAAAATCCTCTTAGGTGTTGATTATTTAAGATGTAAATCTTGTCCAAGGGGTGCCGGCTAACCCAGCCGGCCGCGGGGACTCGTAAATTATAAATTGAGTCTTAGACATTTTTATTAAACAATGAAATTAAAACCTTGCGGCTTTTATTATAATTTATGTATTAAGTTTTCAGTCTGGCTTTAGCAGGCGGATTTTTCTAGAACATTCGTTTTCTAGAAAAGGATAGGTAATTGCCTTTTCTGATAGCTATTGCAAATTTTTTTTCTCTGAAAATATAAATTCCGGCTTAGACAATTTTGATTTTACACCTGGGATAAAATTTGCTGAATAGTCAACGATGACGATGATGACTTGAATTCGCTATTACTTAATTGTTTATATAATTTGAAATATACCTACCAATAGTATTATGTATCTACTTACTAATAGCCTACTTTGTGACACTTTTTTTTCGTTAATGATCAGTGACAGATCATCACACAGACAGTGGGCTATCGGGGCTCTCGAGAATCAAATGAAACGCAACCACAGCCTGGTGGCTCGTTATCAAGTGAAGCAGGTTTTGAAGGCATTTGAGAAGAAGTTACCCGGGCGTGCCGGCCCGATTTATATTCAACGCATTTGTACCTCTAACGTCAGACTCATCTCTTCTGAATCACACAAGTAATATTACGTATTGCTAGCGAAGTTAACGGAAAAGATTGTATTACAGACGGTATGCTGACGTCATCTCTACTCTCTCGCTTCTATATGCTGCCGTGAGCGAGACAAAGTCCTATCGGATGTGGAGTAACTTTCAGTCCTAATTCTGAATTGAACTCTCAACTGGACCAGAATTATTCTTTATCCTGTCGTATTGTCCTCCCAAAAATCTTGGACCCTAATTGCTATTCATGGTATTGAGGCTCCCAATCGAATAAATTAATATTGAACTTGTTTTCATTATCATGATTTTTTTAAACGCTCCTGTCCCCTAACGTATAAAGATATTATAATGGCCGGTAAGATAAATAAAACACTCTCCAATGCTATTTTAAGACAAATTTGAATTATAGTCTAAAATAGTATTTTTTTTTTACTAGATAAGTAAACGCATCACTGCTATATTGCAGTTGTACTAGTACTACAAATTATGATTTAGTATGATTATTTTATAAGTAGCTGTTACCCGCGGCTTCGGTCGCGTGGTTTTTCACGATAGAAAGGAGCCGATGGCACTCTTCAGTCCTTCAACTATCTTCATACTAAATTATCACATCGATTCGTTGATCCGATTTGATGTGCAAGAAGAATAAAGAAACAAATAAACAAACACACTTTCACATTTATAATATTAATATGGATTAATTATATTACTGATCTTTTGATTGCTTCATTGCTGTTTGTAAATAAGTTCAGTTTCGGGTAATAGAAAACAGATCGCAGCGCATCAGCAAAGCCTTTGTTTAAAAAAATATTTGGAGCCAAGTTGGCACCACCACCACTTTTCTCTTTTAGAAAGAAGCTGTCTATAGTTGCAACTATAACATCCTACAACATAATTTCTTAAATTGACATTTACTAATTTACTGCAGTGAATTTGTCATACAATTTTTTTTTATTCCGTCGTTCGCCATTATACCTACTAAAGTTACAAATACAAAAGTGTGCATAAACCATTCAACAGATCTGAATGAAACTTCATAAGATATATACAATCGGAAATAAGACAAAAAAGCTAAGACGAATTTAACACAATATGTGAAACAGGTCAGTCAACAGCAGGTCACGGCTAATTCTACTAATTTTATAAATATGAAAGTTTGTATGTTTGTTTGCTTGTTTGTTACACGTTCACGCAAAAACTGCTGAACCGATTTTCATTAAATTTGGCACATACATAGAGGGTAACTTGGACGGAGTTTTCATCCCGAAAAAATGTTCCTATGGGATGTCACGGGATGATTTTCTATTATCAACGTGAACAAAATTTACGCGGGTGAAACCGCGGGGCGCAGCTAGCAAGGCCATAAGCAAGAGTTTATACTACAAACCTAAAGTAGGATATAGGCGTAAGTAACAGACATACGTATATTATATTTGTACAATCTTCCCTTTAGATTTGCCGGCAAAGTCTGCCAAGAATAAACACGGTGCTGTAATAAAGTTAGAGTGGTGAAACAGTCGTCCAAACATGAAACAAGATGTCCTAGTTTCGCCGCGCTCGTTCGGCTCTTACTTAAAATCTTAACTAAAGTTACGCTCTCGTCTACGTTCCCCGTGCAACTACTTCTCGAGCAATTAATATGAAATTTTCTTTATTTATTTAAAGCATCTCACTGAAATAGAAGAAGTTTTTGTAGTCGCATATCACGTGGTAGATAAATAGAGCAGAGAAGTATGTCTTTCATGTATCAATGGTATGATATTTTGGAATTTCGTTTCATTATCTTCGCTATATTTATAGCACATATATATTCCTAAATAATTCAAGTTTTACAGTGGAACATGAGAACCAACGTAGACTGTTAACAGCAACCGAAATGCAATTGCGCCGAGTGAAAAGTATTATGATTATTATAAACTACAATACAACAAATATGCCTAATTTCTATTGTATTATTTATGCTAAAAATTGTAGATTTTATACGGTAAAGGGATGTTTCAAGAGCCATTTATTTATTCGGGAGTAGCCCGACAGTTAGTGGTACTATTTGATATTTTGTATTTTGTTGAAATATTTTGTAAAATGAAAAATAAATTTTGAAGAGTCCCAAGACTTTCCCAAATCGATCAACTTAATTCTCTTTATTCATGTAAAATATCGCGTATTGGTAAAGGTTTATCGTGAATTTAATAATAACTCTCTTTTTAATGTTGTCAAATCAAAAATTAGTTGGACAACAGACTTTATTCCGTTAACCTAACTGGATAAATCAATCAATAAAATAAATGGTGATATAAGAATAATGAAAGTCGAAAACGTTAAGAGAAAAGAAAGCTTAGTTAATCTAGACTTCTTGTCGACTGCTTGCTTGCCACTTACACTAAAAAACCGGCCATGTGCGAGTCGGATCCGCACACCAAGGGTTTCGTACCAACGAAAGGTATAGGTCTCTACAACATTTTTTACCAAAAAATAAAATAAATTAGTTTTTCATAGCATTTGTATGAACGACAAGATTTGCGTTTTTTCAAAATGTATTATTTTTCAAAAATTAATTATGATATATCTCTTAAACCATTTTAATTGAAAGTTTCCATTAAGATCTACAGCATACATGTTTTTTTAGATTTCTCACTCTCTTATTTTAAAAGTTAGAAGGGGGAACACTCATTTTTTCACTTTGGAAGCGTCTAGTCTTTTAAACAAGTGACATTGACAAAAATGACAAAAAAAAAATGACATATTCATTGACACCCCTCACATACAGGTTGGATAAAAAAGAAAATTTTTAGCTTCAGTTCTGTGTATAGAGTGCCCCCCTCCCCTATCATTAGTTTTTTAAATTTATTTATTTTTATTCAAAATCCGGGTAGCGGTTCTCAGAATACATCAACTTACAAAATTTCAACTACGAAGGCCCAATAGTTTTGGAAAAAAATAGCTGTGACATACGGACGGACAGACGGGCAGGCTTACATGACGAATTTATACGGGTTCCAGTTTTTGCCATTGGGATACGGAACCCTAACAACCTATTCAATCTCGATTAAGCCTCCAAGTCAAAACTCTTCCCTTACTTTGAATTAAACATATGATTGTTTAATTCAAAGTAAGGTACAAAGTAAAGTACGTCGTAACTCGTTTTACGGTTCTTCGAAAAATAAATTATTGATTATTTGTAAAGTTTCACCTACACTGTGCTATCATAAGATATGCATCAGTTCCGTGAATATCGACGTCGCATATGCATCGATTGCTTCTATTTCTGTTATTACCCTTGACTCTACATTTATTTATTTATAAGTACGTCATACACACACGTTTACTGTTTACTTTGTACTAATATATATTTTTTTATATATTTTTAGCTACAAAATACGTAAATATATAAATAAAAAAACTACATTTTTATTTGGACATCAAAACTATTGAGCTAGGTAACCTAAGAACCATAATCGAGGTTGCAACTGATGCAACATATTAATCCATGAAGTATGTACTAATAATTATTTTTTACTCTAAGATTATAAATTGTGTCTTATATTCGTCTCTTTATTTCATCCGTTGATCTCATTTTATCGGTTTGTTTTATTTAATGTATTTTATTTAACGTATTTTCGATACGATTTGACTAGGGGTCTTCAAGAAAAGGTTATAATATGTTCCTAAAGGCAGGTATTAGCTTGGTTATTTCTATAGGCGGCAGAAGTCACGAACTACTGGTCTGCCAGTCCGGTATTATATAAAAAAGCGCCATTACTATCGTCATTGCACCAAAGGTTTTCTTTTTTTATGATAAAGGGAGGCATACGAGCAGTCGGGGGCATTTTCAGGATTACCGACTCCCAAAGACATCCGCAATGAGGCTACACAGATGCGCAGCACTCCTTTCTCCTCCTCCAAGGACCACCGGCTACTTACACATCGCACGAAACACCGGTCTTGTGTAAGCGAGAGGTACCTCCCCGGTCATGCCGGCTCAATTCGACTGCATGCAAGGAGGCAGTGTGGCACTACCTCTTACTAAAGAGACAGACTCATGTATTAATTCAATATTACGTCAACCTTTGCCTATTCCAGCCCCAGCTTTTACTTGACAATGACTATAAATGATAGTTAATTTATAAAAATAAATGATCCCTAGAAGAATTAAAAACTACTAATTCGAAACTTGAAAATGAAGTCAAATCGTACTTACTAAACAGTTTCAAACATCCATCTGGGTGTGTCAAAAGTAGATTAAGTAGGATTCACATACCGAACTCAGCGAAACTTGCATTTATTTCCTTGGAATACTTAGGGAGGCTTAGAACTGAATTCATTTTAAATTGACGCCTGGAAATGTTAAATGTAATTCAAAAAGCAAAAAAAATTATGTTTTGCGTCATGTAATAACGTCAAAAAACACTGCTATCATTATTTTATCATATTTATTATAAATTTCTTTTTTTGCTACTAACAAATAAAAACTATTTTATTTTAGTGAAAATATAGAACAATAAAAGTTTTTCTATGTTATGTATTTCACAGTGCAAACAGTTCTGCAATTAGATAATGACATTGATTTAATTAATCATAGTATTATATATTTGTACAGTTGTTCCTGACATTAACCTGACACTTCAATAAAGGTTTATATTAAACAAAATTATAAGCGATGCTGTGTAAATCTGTATGTATTTCTTAAATCCACGTGACTATCCCTGACCACGGCTGAGATATAAACTGAAACTACCCTTTTAAGTTTAGGTAATACTCGTAAGTGCCTATGAAAATTAAGACGCTTTTAAGCTAAGCCTTTGAAAGTAGTTACCACGCCGCCACCTATTATCAAAAGAAGACAAATACTATTTTTTGTTATGGTATAAGAGTGGCGAACGAGCAGTCTGATCCATTTTAATGACCACGACGCCCATAGACATCCGCATAAAGGCTATACAGACGGGCTGCCCTCCTTTCTCCCCCCACCGCCATGGGCCACCATATTAGTAGACTATTTCAAATATAGAAGAGAACGTTAACTGCTTTTAATCGTCATCAACATCAATAGATAAAAGACGTTCACTGCTGGCACAGGTCACGGCTCCACGCGAATTTCACCAGGTCATCTGACCACCAGGTCGGAAGCCATACAACACTAACTACCGACTACGTTTTCCAGCGCGGGGCCGCCGCTCACTATGATAATTTCGTATAAAAATATTCTCTATTTCAGACGTAGAATTTAAGTTGAGCAGAATAGCTTTTACAGTATCATGAATGATTCATCGCTGAAATCTACGTCGTAATGGCAGCCAGAGAACGTACAAATAACTTTATTGTTTTCTCAAACGCTTTATAACCAACAAATATGTTACAAAATATATGCGTTTAACAGATAGATTTTCCGTTATCATTATTATTCATTATAATTTTTTACGCCTTTATTCTTATATAAATTTAGACTATAAATAAAGCTAAGACAGTCGATTCCCTGTCTCTCAGACCACCCCGGCACAGCTTCTGTATGCAGATTAAACTTATTACAATTAGTATTTCTTTCATAGTACTAAATATGCATAGCCGGCGTCTGAAATAAGAGAGGCGCTTCTCTTAAAGATGAAGATCATAATATATGCAATAGCAATAGTGCAACTTTATTTATTCATATAATAATGAATAAGATAATTTATTGACATGAGTTTCTTTCTATAGTGAACTTGCCTATATAGAGAAAACAGACAACCTTGACGACTTTGAAGGCCCAGACCCCTAACCCAATATCTATAGAGATACCGTGTCAGACGGGTACCGTGTCAAAAAACCTGTACCCATAGGAAACTAACAAGAAAAAATAGTAAAACTTCAATGACAAATTCATTTTAAAATACAATAGAATATTACAGAATGTACACGACAGCAGGCTTTAGTTATCTCTTCCGCTTAAATAATTGGAAACATGATATTCCTCCACGAAAACGAATCCAAAAGAAGATAAAAGATATCCTTTAACCAAACAATCCGGAGCTTGTCTGTAATAAAAAATCAATGTGAAATCGCAGAGGGCGAGTAAAAAAATATAAAGCAAATTGGCAGGGGCGTCGGAATGGTGGCGAAGCGTGGTTTCGTGTGGGTCCATTTAGCGAGATGGTTTTATTATGAAAATTAGCCGCTGGGGGCGAATGTCCATCGTGTAATATCCTCTTCTCGATACAACTGTATAAAATGTTTCCACTCTCATTCTATTCTGGAACATTCGACGTCCCTGCCATATTGTATACGATGATCGTTTTTACAGACGGGTGGTTCTTGGTTAGAACAATGTTTGTGTGCTGAGGTTGGAATTTTTAGTGTTCTTACTTCTTAGAATAGTTTATCATGATACAAGGTTTATATTAGGGTCATATAAAATATTACAGCATTAATTGCAGTTAAAATACTTATATCAAAGATATCTCTGGGTTTTCAATTGTGGACCAAAATTCATGAATCAGTATAGAGATAGATATCTATCTATATGCTAAAATTCGTGAAATGCCTAAATTACTGGATAGAGTGTTCAGCTGTTTAAGCGTGGAATCTTAGCAAACAAGTTTTCAATGGTATTTATAATATTGTAATTAGAGTAACATGATTTATTTACTTACAAACTGATAAAACTATTAGAACCGGGTGTCTACTAGTAACAATCTAGTAATGGTTCGCGAATCGTGATAGATACTCGTATTTGTAATTTTAATGTAGACGGGGCAGGAGATAACACTTAACAGATCAACCACAATTTGACGACAAATCTTTTTAGTCGTCTTATTTTGACCTATTTCAGATCACGAATTCAATGTTAAGCAATCCAAAGATCATAAAATACATTCAACGCACATTCTCCATGATCTATGGATTACCTCACTACGGTAATGGTGAACAAGCGTAGCAAATATAAATCTATCATCCCTGATTTATCATGGGATATCCGCCACAAGCTAAGGGGATAGTTAATGTACGCACGTCGACAGGCAGCTCCGTGTAATATTATAAACGTTCCATTTCGTATATGCATAAATAATGTTGTGTAAATATTACCACGTACATAATATATGAAAGTATACACGTGTAAAATTTGAGTCTTTATATTACGTACGCTTTTTTGCAATTTCTAAGGATTTTTGGCTCAATCGAGTTCAGAAGAAAGAAAGAAATCATCTATTTTGTCACAACTCAAAGACACTTATGACATAACAGTAGGATATCATTATGCCTTAAGACGGCGCCAAATTGGTTCAGGTCACGTATATCAGGAATCAACAACAACAACACATGTTTACCCTAGTTCATTAATGGAATAGGTAGACAGAACAGAGTACAATATATTACGTACTTGCCTTACTCCTCCATCTCTTCGTACAAACAAACACGCCGGATTCGACATCACAAAGCTCATGTAATTAAAATAGTTATGTTCTTTAGCCAACCACCGCTATAAATATATTTTACGTAGAGCAACAAACAAGCAATCGAAACCATTTGACATCCTACAGTCTATCGCCCATTGGATCATCGCTACTCTCATATTGCCCGGGCGCGACGAATGAGCATACATGGTACCTATATAATAGGCCTAGTTCGGCACTGCTGAAGAGGCACTACCTCTTACTGAACGTCTCTTTACAATTATATATTTACTATATTTTATTAACTAATAATAACGTACTGATCGTGATCATATCCGATGATAAAACTATAGATAATGTTCATCCTAGGACTTAGGATGGAGCGAAGTTTAGTTTTAGTTTCCTAGTTCGGTAACATTATGCTTTGTAACTTTACCCATGACGCCGTAACTGTGTGCGCTGTAATATCCAAAGTCAACTCGTAAAGTATAGAGATAATATTTGATGTTAGCACAGTTGTATTAATCAAACATGGATTGGAGGACGGGGCTGGATTGGTTGCGAACTAATTATATGTTTAACGGACAAACGTGTTCATGTTATTAGAAGCTGCATATGGGTACTAGGAAGACGGAAGATGTATGGCGAGACTTTTGATACATTTTTTTTTTCTCGCGGGGAAATGCATTTATGCACTGCCACCGGACCGAGGGTGAGGTCCAGTGGATGTGTGTGGGACTCCCGGATATACTGAATACCCACTAAAGCCCCGCGGGTGCCATCGGCCGTCTATACTGAGGTGCCCCGGATCTGTCAGCAACAGGGCACCTCGGCGACTGGCCAGTCCCCCGTAAAGGACCGAACTTCTCCAACATAGTGGGGCTAATCCGACAGCCTAGATTAGCCCCTTCCGCCGTCGGTGCCGTGCAATAGGGTCAGGTTCCCAACCTAACCCCTGGCCCCAGTTATTCACGGAGAAAAAAACCAACTAAAATACATTAATTTTTACTAAAATATTAATAAACCCGAGGACAACAAATGCCTTGTATTAATTATAAATCGATTTTTGTTAATGCGGTTAGTAAATATAGCAAAAAAATGGATTTGTAATTTCAACAGTGCGATAATAAATGTAAAGTGATGACGTCATAAACAATTACTAACTTATTTGCAATCCCAAGAACACAATAGTAATATTGGAAATGATGACGTCATATGTAAATACTAATCTTTAGTTCCCCATTTTAGTGTTCGTTTTGTAATTTCAAGTGTAGTGCTTTAGTTTTAATAATTTATGTAGCTTAGTAATTATAACAAATAAAACAGGGGTTTCAAAAGAGATTTTTAAGAGGGTTATTTTATTCATCATTATGGGTAAAAATAAACCACAGTGAGGAATAAAATAGCAACCTAAAATCTCTTTCGATATCTCTGCTACTCCTTGTATATATATCTGTTTTTGTTTTAAATTACTAGACTAGGGTCATAAACTATTAAAACTAAATCATCAGTAATAGAGGTATTAAATTCTGAACTTACTGAATGAAATATTTGTTACTGTGTATCTTATTTATTTGCCAAATTACAAAATACGAATATACAATTTGATAGAAGATCTCTAGTGAGTTTGTCTATCTCTTTCAGTATGAAAATCAATCCACACGTTAAATTCGACACTTAAAATAACCGCTCTTCACTCTACACTATCACCATAGATTAAGTACTAGTTACTACGTAAACTATCACACACCACACTTCTATCACAGAATTTTTTTTTGTAATTCTGAGTAAAACGCCTGTAAAATCGAAGATGTTTAGTAGATACGACAGAAGTATGTAATGTTGCCATTACTAATTACCATTTCTTGACTTTGAGTATTATACTTTCTAAAAACTAATAATGACTGTAAATTTTTAGCAAATATGATTTGCAAAAATTACAGGACTTTTATAATGCTTACAATTATGTGTTAAAATCATTAAAATGTGTAAAATATGTATTTACTAAAACTGAACTGTACAAATTACATTTCCATTTCATTTACCACTACATGGTATAAAAAATAGTAATAATTATAAATAAAGCAAAACTTTAGTAACTAACACTAAAAAATACTTTTTTCCTCAAATACAAAAAAGATTTTTAATTTTTGTAGTTTTTTTTTTCTCCGTGAATTGAGGCGGCATAAGTTGCGCGTAGCGGCTCTGCCGCGCTCCCACCCGTCGTTCGCGGGTCAGGCCATTCTCCATCTCCCTGGCCCGCCCAGCGGCCTCCTTCTGGAGCATTACTGTCTCGGAGAAGGAGGCCATCGCCTCCCAGGATTTGTCACTCTCGAGCATTGAGCAAATTTTTGATACATTACAGAGTAACAAGCCTAATCGATTGGGTTATAATTCACATTACATTAAAGTGAAATGTACACGCTAGTACGGGGCGAGAAGATTAGGAAAGTTAAAGGACAGTAACGGATGTACATACTATCTAGTCCTTTATCCGCCCATAATGGACAAGGTTAGAGTATGAAGAAAAGCTAGCTTATGAAGACTAAGGCGATTGACCGTGCATCGATTGGCTATTGCTGACCCTCAACCTAACAATCGGTTACCTTCAGTAGTTGTCTAATGTCAAGGTGAGCTTAAGTTCACCCTGGAATGAGTCTTAACATCCAATTACACTTTTCTAATATTTGGGATTCAAAATGATTCAGAAGCCTAATTTAGGAAAGTGTAATTGCGCAAAGAGGGATCCCAAAAAGTAAGTGTCCTAATTAGGATGCAAGTTTGGTTTGACAAGCTGTACGATTCACCATCCTATTATAAAAATGATCTAATTAGCCAAATGCACCTTTTCAGTTCAACCACTGACTGACTGGGAAGAAAAAGATTACCGAATTGAACAAGAGTCTCAACGTCACTTCAAACAGTCCACTGTCATGTTTTTTATAGTATAACAGGGCAAACGAGTAATCGGAGCCATTTTCATGACTACGCCCATCGACTTCCACATACAGGCTAAACAGATGCGCTTCTTCTCTTACAGCCACGGGCCACCGGCTACTTACACACCGCACAAAACGCGACAGCCCAACTGTTACTTTACGTATTTCGTGTAATCGAAAGGTCCCTGAAGTGCTGGCTCAATTCTACTCCATGTCTGTCATCTCCACTCCACTCTTACCAAACGTGCTGCCATATATATAAACAAATATTTCATCTTTTATTCATATTCAGACATATGAACATGGGACAAAGTAAGCCAATTCATATTTGTAGGTTGCAATATAAAAATGCATCGCGTGTGTAATTCAAGTTACGTAACCCGGAACAGCGCTGCGTCGCTGGAAGATGTATAAAGGATGACGTGGCTTCTCGGCGCACACTTTTAGACATAAAATATTCAAAATGTCCACGGTTCATGCTTTTATATTTATCTTCGGGCTCTGAATACCTAATCTGAGAGATATGTTGCTGCATTTATGTGAGATAGATAATATTCGTTTGAAGCGCTTTTGGCATTAACCACATTACTGATGTTTTAGCTATCGCCAAAACTCGCTAAAGAAAGACTCGAGTAAAGATAAAAAAACCTTGAGCCGTAAATTTCGATCGTCTGGAAAATAGAACATCATCCCATGGCATCTCTGAGGAACATTTTGTCGGCATATAATCTATCCTATGTGTTAATCCAAGTTACCAAGAAGTAACAAACAAACAAATAAAAAAAAAAACAAACATACAAACTTTCGCATTTCTAATATTAGTAGGATAGAATTGAAATTAAACACATATTCTAAAGCCTGTCTGTCTGGCGATGCTGATGGGGCCGGAAGGAATAGTAAGAAGTAGTGCCACAATGTAGTGCAGCGAATTGGGCTGGCACGACCGAGGAGGTACCTCTCGCTTACACGAGACCGGTGTGAAGTGGCTGCTTCTGCTTTGTCGGGTTTCATGCTGTGTAGGTAAGTATTTGATGGAGGAGACAGCAGGAAGGAGGGCGAGGAATCTGTATAAAGTCTATGCAGATATCTAGGGACGTCGGTAGTCATAAAAATGGCGACTGCTCGTTTGCCTCTCTATACTATAAAAAGTGACCATGAGAAGTCTGTTATAAAATATCGAAACCCCCGTGCGTTTTTTGGTAACGCGGGGGAATACCTTTACGCACGCTACCCAGGCCACTCCCCACAAAGCCCGGATAGCTCGGGTAGCTAGGTTCGGCAACTGGGTTACGCCTACCGACTATACCCCCTTCAGCCGCAATAAGTGGAAGGTCCCGGACGTACAAGCAACAGGATCTCTCCAGCGACAGTTTGGCCTCGATGTAAACGCCAGACTCCTCCTCCTTGGGGACTGTTCGGCTGTCTTTGAACAGTCCCTACTCCACGTCGGAACCGTGCAATGGGGTCAAGTTTCTATCCTGACCCATGATCCCAATGCTCCAACGGAGCACAACACGCCGGTCGATTCAGAGGGAAGGGTGGAGGTAATCAGGAAACTTTTTAATAAAATAAATAGTGAAACCTATTGTTTAATTGATCTTGAAGGACTTTAGGTTATAACGACATGCTTGTGCTTGTTAAAGTTATCTTGATGTTGATGATCTAGACAATCTTTTAATAAAAGTTTGTTATAATAAAATCTGTTTTATTATGAATGTCGTCCTAGTCGAATTTCGGCTACGGCGGCCGTCTCTATAGAGACGAGCCATCTGCGCAGAACATATAAATTATAGTGCGCGCCGACACAAGTGCACTATCTATTACCTTATTCTCATATTCCAATGGGACGGCAGTCCGACACGACCGCAGAGAAATCAGGCGCAGGACCGACGGCTTATCGAACGCGCCGAGGCACATGGGTGTAACACCGCCTACTTTTTGACTCCGGACTGTTATTAGAAAATGAAAAATCCGAATAACAATATTTGGCCCGACCCGGGATTCGAACCGGGGACCTCACGTCTGTGGTCGAACGCTCTTACAACTAACCCATAAGGCATGCAGATTTTATTATTATTGACTTGTTTAAAAGCTTTTCAGCGTTAAAAAGCCGTATCGAGAATACGTAATGTCTCAAAATTTATAACTTAATAATGCTTTCGGGCCGAACGGTAATTTTGTTTGAAATTAAATTAATTCAAAGAAATTTATGGTAATCCTGTCTAAGCATATTGCGCTTAAACTAACAGCCTCTAGGTATGGTTAATTTCAAAATGACAATGCTGAGAGAATGAAGTTTATCTATTTCCATGATTATATTATATAATAGAATTAAGTAAGAGGTAGTGCTACTTTGTACAGATGCACGCAGCCATGGACTCTCGCCTACACGATACCGGCGTAAAGTGACAGCTGTGCTATCGCGTTTCGTGCAGTGGGTAATTAGGCGCTAACCCATGGATGGAGGAGGAGGAAGGACGGCACCCATCTGCATAACCTCTATGCAGATATATTCTGTGGGCGTCGGTAGTCATGAAAATGGCTCTGTTTGCTAGTTTGCCGCCGCGCAAGACTACCATTTAGAATCGGCTGGTCCTCCTGTATTTCTTGAGAGCATATCCGTCTCTGAAAGCTAGGCAACGCATATGTTAGATGGTGTTGCGAATGTCTATAGGCGTTGGTGACCACTTAACATCGAGTGACCTAACTGCTCGTTACCTTTTTGCTATAAAATAAATAATAATATATATGATGTCCTAATTTTGGGCCCAGATTAATACGGCGATTAAATCACATGAAAATTAAAAAGTGATATTAAGAGTTACATAGAGCACACACATAGATATGATATACTCATGCTGTTGGTGAAGGTCTGGTGGCCTATTTAAGGGAGGTCGAAAGAGGGCGACGCAACAGTATACAATTTATGATAATGGCTATGGGTGGGTCTCCTCATGAAAGGGTTTCGATGGCTCATTTGGCCCCTTATCGTTATTTACAATCGAGTCTATGGATTTCGTCGTCAATATCGTCTATTGATTAGTCAACTCTGAAAGTTTCTGGGGTAGACTGACTGGGGCTGTCTGGCAAAGGCATATTATATAGGGATGTAAAACACCAGCAAGTTCACAGATGTAGATATCTAGCAATTTTTAGAACAACGTTTATTGTAGGTTTTTAGACATAACCCAATAATTTAATTTTAAATGATTTTTTAAGCTTTTAATGTACTGTAGTGACATTTGTAAGTCCCGCCTGCCGCCACGACAGCTGTGCACTGGTTTGTTGACCTTATCTTGCGTAGATGCACTTATAACGCTCGGACGAAAAATTATAATCATATTTATTTTTGTGAGAAAAAACTAAATAGGGAACTATGAAAAGTTTAAACCAAATGTTGTTTGTTAAAGATGCTATCTTCTTATATCATTATTGACAGTATAGAACACATCTCCACGTTAGTTCCCTTAGGATAGTGAGAACGCCACATATCACTAACACAGACATTGACAATGTAAATGAACATGAACAGTATGCAAATGAACGAATATATTTTAAGACCGGTAATCCTTGGAGCTACCCACATATAATATGCTAACTATAACCGACGTGTATTTGACCGGCGGCCCTCGAACGTCGTCCGGCGGGACATTCCCGCTTCCCGAAGGCCGCGCCTGTTCATAAGCAAATGTTAACTCGTAAAATAGTTTCATATTGCCGCTACATATCTGTGGAGTATTATGAATGCATGCTTGTATGATAAGTATGTGTGTTTTTCTTTGTGTGTAATATATGCAAATGTGTGGTATTCTTTCATGCTAAAGTTGAATGGATTTGGATGATTACACAGACATTAATTACAATAAAGCGAATCGGAAGACAAAGAATTGTTCACAACTAAATGTTCTTTTGATACATTTACAATACAATTTGCACTAGTTTGTGTATAAAGAGAACGAGCAGTTAATGCATTTTATGACTATCATCCATAAACGCATAAAAATGTGTTGCTCATCTTCTCCACGCTACCCTGATTAGCCACGCGAAAACTCATAATTCACTACCTCTAAGAAAATTTTTGTTTTTTTTTTTACTTGTAACATTTCGCTGGATTGTGTGACTGACCTCTACCCTGATCGTGTCGAATTCCGCTGCAATGCAGCAAATCGTCTGCGGCCGTTTCGCAAAATCAAATATTCACGGACGTTCGTGAAACATCGCAATAACTGTATTTGAAACTTTTGATTTTACGACTTAACAACTCCTGTTTACAAACAGGGTCCGTCCTTTGATACCTTTTCTAAGTTTCCTAAAGGCCAGGGTGATAAAAACTTTTCAGTACACTACGAGTTATGACATTTTGTAACTAATCGATCTAAGGTTGTAAATAGTTAAAATAGTAGCGTTAGCCCGTGACTTCGTGTGAATATGGACAACAATGTATTCCGCTGAAACCTTGTTTACGCCCGACGCCCATAGACATCCGCACAATTTTGAAGCAGATACGTTGCTCTCCTAGTAGACACCCAGATACGTTGTCCATATAATATGTAGTCATTGTTGCGTCATTAAGCTTTCGCATTGTTATAAACAAGAATTGAAATTACATTAAATATTACTGTTACTTTTTTAGTGTAGGACCACGCAACTTTGAAGCCATTTCGTGATTACCGACGTCACGTTTTTCAGGTGCCTTACCATTCTTCCTTTTTACCCCTGCATGGGATATTAGAAATTCACATACCGCAGGAAACGTGACAACATGGCTGTCACTTTTTGCCGGTGCCGTGTGGGGTCCTACAGGCCCAATTTGGCGGTAATACAGCACGGCACCATTAATTTACATGTTTTTAAATACTCTAAAATTAACGGAAAGGTTTTTCAGACACAACAAAAGTACCTTTATATAAAAAAGGAAACTGTCAAAAAACGTTTGAATCGCGGCAAAGTATAATACAAAGTAACGATTCGTTTAGGAATAACGCGTGTGCCCGGGGGTCTTTTGCTCTTGTTTGGGACGCTATAAAATATTTTACATACGTTTTTGTTACGAGTTGAAATACAATGGCGTTATAGCAAAATTGAGGGCGGAGGGGTCTCCTGTGGCAGACGTAATACGACAGCTATACCCACTATGTTTAGTGCTCTCTGTGAGTTGCTGGTAATCCTGACATTCTGAGAATGAAAAGGTGACTTTATTTTTAATAGTATAATGGAGCAATCAAGCAGTCGGAGACATTTCCTGACTACCTACGCCTGCGTTGCACTCCTTCCTCCTCACGCTCCACGGGCCACCGGCTACTTGCACAGCGCATGAAACGTGCCTCCCTTTACGCCGGTGTTGTGTAAGCGATCGGTACCTCCCCGATCATGCCGGCCCAATTCAGCTGAACGCAGCGTGGTCGCTTACTAATGCGCTGCATAGTAATTTCCATATTCTATATCTATACGCTTAGGTATAGCTATCATAGGGCTTTTCCTTTTGTAAACTAGCGATAGATAATATATGCAACGTTATAGGTATACAATTTATAAAAAGAAGCAAAGGAAATGTGAATTTGAATTCAGTTAAAACGATTTAAAACAACTCAGCGAAGTCGTTTTTATGTAAAACTTATCGAGTGCCCTCGAACAAACTGCGCGGAACAAATCAATTGCAATTTTCGTGACATTTCGAGGGCTTTTCAAATTAATTAGTTCTCATTGCGTTTGTTTCTACAGTTACAGTTGCGACTACTGTATCATCAACATCAGTTTTTACGGTATAAGGCGCCAAATGAGCTGTCGATTTCTGATGACTCCCGACGTCCACGGATACCCGCTTTACTGTTACGCGTCTCTCCTTTTTTCCTCCTCCCAATAGGCCAGCTTCTCTGAGTACTCCATAGGCCACTTCAGATAAGAGCCATGAAGAAAATTCTTCTAACAGACGTTCGATACAGACTGGCTGTATTTACCCACCACGGTTCAAACTGCATACAGGGCTCAGTAGCCAAGCCTTGCTCTATAATTAATGGTTTTTTTAGGAAATTTTGAAATCGAATCAGTAGCTACTGCGCCATAGAACTGGCCCAATAGTTACATCAGGTCAGTTAGTTGTTAGCGCAGTTATCCAAACGAACAAAATTAATATTCATAATAATAGAAAGGATATACCTTATGTAAATTACAAGACATTTAAAAAAGAAACTTTCGTACTAAATTGTATGTTACAAACCTGGTTTAATATTAATTTTGCAGACACGCTGTAGTAGTATTTAGCATGTTCGGATATCTGAATTTCTCTTTGTTTGGGTCTCGTTCTGGCCAGTGAGTATTGTTTCAAATACGACTGAAATTGTTTTGTCCGTTTGGGGTAGCGTACAAGCTTTATAGGCCCTTTGGAGTGCAATAGGCCGCACTATAACAACATCGAGTCCAAGAGCGATATTCTCACCAGCTGCGGTCGGTAATATCAATGATTTCAACAGACAGACAGACGAAGGAAAAAAAAACTATGTGTTAGGTCCTTCACCCGACTTGAATTTATTAATTAAGAACTAACATGATTCTAAGGTAAAAGGTTTGCAAGAGACGTATGTAACGTAAGCGTGTTTTTTTTAATATGAGGCAAACGAGCAGTTGGCAAGCAACCCCCAACGCCCATGGACGTCAATAGAAACATTGTTCAAATGCGATGCCCTCCTTCCTCCTTCTCTGGCACACCACACGAAGCGCGACAGCACAGTGCCACTTCACGCCTGCATAATATGAGCCAAAGTTACCTAGCCGGTCGTGCCGGACTAAATCAGCTGTAATGCAACATGGTACTACTTCTTACTAAAGTTGAAGTTGACGCTACTCTAAAATTATAATAAATAATAAAATCATAATAATAATGTCGTCCGAGCCGATTTCGGCTACGGCGGCCGTCTATACAGACGAGCCATCTGCGCAGGACATATTATAGTGCACAAGTGTGTGCGAAAAAACAAGTGCACTTTCTATTATATCTCGCCGCGCAAGATGAAAGGAAGGGGACTGTTCTAGCCTTGCTCGATTACTCACGTGCATTTGACTCAATAAATATACCTTTGTTGCTTGCAAAACTATCATATTATGGGTTCAGTAGGTCTGCAGTTGCATGGTTCGACAGCTACCTAAAAAATAGGACTCAAACAGTGGTAGTAACTAGAGAGGATGGTACCCAACATTTCTCACAGTGCTCGAGTGTCAGTAGAGGCGTTCCTCAGGGATCCATATTGGGACCTTTACTCTTCATACTTTACAGTGCCGATGTCACTAAATGCATAAAACACAGCAAATATCACCTATACGCTGACGATATCCAGATATATACATCTTTTCACCCTTCAGATGCACATGACGCAATTGTAAAGCTCAATAGTGACTTGGCACGAATCGCTAGTTGGTCTACTATAAACACAATGGTACTAAATCCTAACAAGTCGAAATACATAATACTTGGCTCTAAAAAACAAATAGAAAAGATAGAAAAAGTTATTCTCCCAATAAAAATTTTAGGCAAAGACATTGAGAGAGTCAAAGAGGCACGTAATCTTGGAGTCATATTCGATCAAAATCTTCGTTTCGAAAAATACGTCAATACCATAATTGCAAATTGTTTTTATCGTTTAAAGCTGCTATACCGTATTCGCCCATACCTTAGTACGGAACTGCGCATTAGACTGTGCGAAACACTAGTTTTATCAAAACTCAATTATGCAGACGTGGTTTATGGCTTCAGACTGTTAAAGCGTTCAAAAGTTTCTGTACAAAGGGTACAAAATGCGTGCGTTAGGTTTTGGTGGGACATATCACCTCGAGCCCACATCACTCCATACCTAATCAGGGAGAAGTTTTTAAATATGGAAAATCGTAGGCGCCTACACCTAGCATGTTTACTGTTTGATGTGGTTTTATTC
>LUGF01050606.1:346974-358468 GCA_001625245.1 Calycopis cecrops | reverse complement strand
GGATTGTTTAATCAATCACCGTGAAAGTCGGTCGTAAACCATTTCCCGTACCAGAAGGAACTGGAAGACAGGAAGATGTTCGCCAAAATAATGGATAGTATAAAAACCAACTAAGCGCGAGACGGACTCACATACCGAGTGTTCAGTACAACGAGAGTTAATCAACAATAAATTGATCTAAAAAGCATGTAAATTGATAAACTTATATTTACAAACGTAGGTATACACGCTTTTTATAAAACGAACTACACTTAATAGTAATTTTTTGTCTAACGACAAACCACTAAGCAGTTTGGTAGAATTATACTATAGGTATTATGTAACATTTTTTGAGCTATACTAATAAAAAAAAATACTTTATTTGTATTATGCGTTCTTGCTTTGGCAAATTTCATGATTCTATGTTAACTTGAGGTACCCTCTAGGGTTTAGGTAGCATGCAATCTAATACAAAATTTGTGTAGAATTGTGTTGAATTACTTATTTAATTCTCGAGGAAAATGTCTTGACAGACCCACATACTGACGGACTACAACGTGATCCGTTATCCGTCCGTACAGAATTGAGTACTACAAAAGAAAAAACCGAACCCTTATAGGTTTTTTTCTTTTGTAGTACTCAATTCTGTAATAAAATTAATTACCATTGTTTGTTGCGGACGTGTCTCGGATATTCATGAAAAGGGTACACCCGGGCTTTTGATATTTTTCGATGGATATCGAATCATCTGATATTAAATTAATGCAAAAAAGAGTAACATTTTTGAAGATTTTCGCTTAAAATTTCCACTATATCTTTGATGATATGTTCTATAAATTGATTGCTACTGGAATTTCAATTACTTTGGTTTTTATTCACAATCGATCAGCCTTTTGACATGAAGGCGTTTTTGTTACACACAGTGTAAAGTGACAGATAATATTATCACTTACAGGTACTGAGTTAATATTCTAAGAGTTAAAAGAGGTCAATGTATGCATCCCATTGATGTGTCAAGATGCAAATGTTAATGGACGTAATCTTAAGTGATCCACGGCTCACGGCAGGGCTAGGGTTGAACCGGTGGTAGATGGAAATTTTTGACGTTCAAAAAGAATTTTTTTAAATTCTATTTTGAATAAAAATATTTTGATTTTGATTCTTGCTCTGTTAATGCTACATCTGTTGAACAACAATCCGGCAATATCATAATGGAAGTTAAAACACAACATTAACGTCAGCACAGCAATAATACGATAATATTTAAAAAATTCCACCCCCGTTTTAATATTCCGTAAACGCCATACGCGGTTAATTAAAAATAATATTTTTGTTGCGCGATGATTGGGGCCGATGCGACGGCAACTCGATTAATATCAGTATGAAAACATTGCGACATCCGAATTACGTAAGGTCAATATTTACCTCAATCAATTGATTCGCTACGATAAAACTGGCTCGTCTACGGTCTAATGACATTACGTAGGTATTATAGCTGGGGTCGCCAGGTGCACAGTTTATCTAGGACTGAAATTAATAAATTAACTGTATATTGTTTTTATATATAGTATAAGGGGCATACGAGCAGTCAGCTATCTTCATGATTACCGACTCCCGTAGACATCCGCATAGTGGTTATACTGATGCGTAGATGGAAGGTGGATGGAGGGCACTCCTTCCTCCTCCAGATTTCATACGATTTGCATCTAAAAACCAAGGTTTTACACAAACAGTAGGTCTGTAAGTAGTGATGTTGGTGTCGTGAGAACTTACTTGTATTACAAAGTCGTATTACAGAAGGGAAAGTATTCAGAAGGAAGATAAGGAAGGTTAAGAGTTAAATTAGTTAAAATCCGACTTGAGAACAAAATCAACGTGGGTGGTTTTGTTCTCGAGTAAAAAAAAATTTTACGAAATAGTGGCAGTTGTAAAATATAACAAAAACACATCTCAGTGAATCCTAGAACTTAGACATTTACTCAAAACACACAGCTCGCAATAATACGATATTTGTGAGTTCTAGAGGAATATTCCTGCAACAGTAGACATGAATAAGTAATTATTTTTATTTTACTTATAAATGTTACATGTATCAAACTTCGTCATAATATTATCTCCCATTAAATGAAAAGTGTTGTCACCGTACCTATAGCTGACACGACGGCAACTAGCGAGGGTGTGTAAATTAAATCGGTATTCAGGACACGTCTGCCTGCAACAGTAGTTAGTATCTACGGTGAAACGTTGGCGAGGTCCGCACAATGTGCGTAAATACTCCCCGCGCAAGTCAGATATATCTTTATCTTGTTTACGATCGTTGATGGCAAAATGAAACATCTATAAATTAATATTTATGTATAATATATGGTAATGAAACATCTATAATAGTGTATCGATAAAAGTGACCTCAAAAATTTATCTTTTTTTATATAGTATTAGGTAGCAAATGAGCAGTTGGAGCCATTTTCATGACTACCGATGCCCATAGACATAGGTATAGGTTATATAGATGCGATGCTCTCCTTCTTACTCCTGCCTCCATGGGCCCACGGCTACTCATCGTGCGAAACGCGACAGCACAGCTGTCACTTTGCGCCAGTACCGGGTAAGCGAGAGGCGTAATTAGGTATGCGTGCAGCGTCGCACTACCTCTTACAACTTACTCTCAGAACTTTCGCGTTAGTGAAGATGACGCGATCGCGCTTCATAAGGTCTCTAGTGCTGAATAGTTGTTCAACACAACATAATTACAGCTGTAATAATAAAATAAAATAATAAATAGTATGTAGCACATCGGGAGGGATGCGATGAAGGAAAACAACGCATCTGCAGTAAAATGTCTATTATTTGTGCTATAAGAAAATTTAATTAAACTCAATTCTTGTTTTTTTTTTAATTAGTAAAGGGTAATTTGTTATAAAAAAGAGATTACAGTTAAAGTTTTGTGTTATTTCTATTTCTAATTATATGTAATATGTTAGCGACGCCTTAATTTTTTGGACTATCGTCATTTTTTCATTGAAACACAGCGCGCTACAGGAAAAATCCGTAGCATTGCCGATGATATTCGTAGCACTTCTACAAATTCATATAAGTTTTATTGCTGCAAGTTTAAAGCTCCTCTGATACGTGCAATTTATTAATAAACTTTATTAAGTTAACTAAAAAATACTCATGAATCTTGGTTGCTTTCATCATCATCATCATCATCATCATCATTCATCATGTCCACAGCTGAACAGAGCCCTATTTCAATGGATGCTAATACGACCGATCTGCTTCTAGCATCCACCCTGGACCAGCTAGTGATACTGTTTACTTTATTAAGATTCTATAGGCCGTATGTTGTGAAATGTACGTAGACAATCAGTATAGCATCAGTATAGCAGTATACAGCTATAGTCTGTTTTTTTTTTAATTGAGAAATAAATTGACAAGTATAAATGTCAAATTTATAAATAAATGATATTGTAGTGCTGACCTAATAATACCGATTTCAATAAAACGTAAATTAATGACGATTTTTGATAACATAATATTTTCTTGTACTGCAATACTTACTTACTTACTTGTATTCACAACTATAAAGGCGAATGGCAGGCTTTGTTTGGGAGTTGCGTACACCTAATAATTATCGAGTATTTGTGATATTTTTGTTTTAATGGGTAGATAATATTATATACAAACCCATTTTAAATTCTTATATTTTTAGAAGTTCGGAAATAAAAGTTAGAACCAGTTTAGTACAAACCTTATGGTACGTCAGTGTGTTCCGCATAGGCAAGGCCGCATGCCATATGCCCACGTAAACATTATTTTGGCTCTTTCGTTCGGTTTGATACTTTTATTTTATTTCTATTTCTAAATAATTATTCATCATTTCGATATTTGTATTATTTTACATATGGCAACTTTTTAATGCATAACTGCGTTTAGTTTATGCTTTCATTGTGTTTGATTATTCAATTCTTTTAATTCTTTTTTTTAAATACGAACTTTTAAAAATAGTACACTTATACGAAAACAAATGTCTTAAGTGCCTTAATAAATGGTACAAATTATATTACATAAGAACAAAAAAATAGGTTTTACGAAACCTGCCGTTCTTCTTTATCTGCCGTTTAATCACACTGGACGACATTTTGTTAACGATGTGTCGCAGGAAATGACGTTTAAATTAAAATCAAAGTACGAAACCATTTTGGAGTTAGGTACTAACAATTTAATAAAATATGCGTGTTACTTTTTTTTTTAATTTAAAAATCTATATACCATAATTATATTGTATTAATTCGCTTTATAGAGAACATATTCACGTTTCTGTGTAGATAACTTATAAAAAACAATAATTGTTTTTCCGACAGTGGCACAACGCTATTTATGAACCACAAAAAACTAGCAACATCGCTCCTATCAATTTAGTCTCTCAAATTAAAAAACGGACGATAGTAAAAGGCCGCCAAATTACAAGTGAACGAAGCTGCGTCCAACAGTTAGGTAATTAATATACACACATTTCGCATCTCAACTTAATACGATTTACAAAACTACACAGTAAATCCAGTACAGTTTAAACTATTTTTCATTGTACGAAACTTCTAACTAGAACGTTGCGACATTCTCGAAACTTCTGGACTAAACAACTTCAGCGTTAAATTTGTGAATTTATTACAGGAACTCTACATAATTAAATTTATGAGAGTTTTGTTTTATTAAAGTAATTTTGTGTTATTGCAAGCGCTCGCTTGGCATGTCGTTTGTAACTGAGCAACTTATTTTTTATAGCATAAGCGGGCAAACGGGAAATCGGAGCCGTTGTCATGACTACCGACGCCCATAAATATCCGCATAGAGGATATACAGATGTGTTGCCCCTCTTCCTCCTCCTCCTCCCTCCATAAGCCACCGGCTACTTACACACGCAAACGAGACAGCACAGCTATCACTTTATGCCGCGCCGGTTTCGTGTAAGCGAGAGGTACCTCCTCGGTCATGCCGGCCCAATTTGGCTAGATGCATGCATGTAGTGTAGCACTACCACCACTACACACATTTTCGTTCGAAATATCACCAATAAAATTCACCTTGCAGGGCTGTCCCTACAACTCCATACAATATATTCATTTCCACCACTTTCCATGAGAGAGGTGCGAGAAGAATGGTAATTAGATATTATATGTGATTGGTGGTAGATTTAATTGTTGACATTCAAAAAGTAATTCCTGTACTTCTATTTTGAGTAAAAACTTTTTCATTAGCGCTAACTAATAATAGATACGTAATCATTAGGAAACCTAAAATTCTCGTCTAAAAGTCCTAAAAGTCTTATTTATATGCCTAAAATTAAGATGTGTGAAAATTAAATAATCTTGATACTAGTAAGAGGAATGGAAATATCTTTTGACATTTTAAAGGTAAGTAATAGCAAAAACTAATATTAGATACGTAATCATTAAGCATCTTTAACTTAATAATTATATGACTGACTCCAAAGACAACAAAGAGCTATAATTCACGACTTGTGTGCATAAAAGTGCAATCCGGGATAAAATATTACGCAATCTTACTGCTAGCAGTGCGAGGGGCAAGATAACTGGATATTTTATAGAGCAGTAATGAATGGCACAAACTGATATTAGATTTGACTGTACGTGACGCAGGTAAAGCAGTCGGGGTGGGATTTCTTGAATAATTCATTTCACGTGACGTCTTAGGAAGATAGCGTTTTGTATCAAAGAGAGCACTCTGCATCTCCACTTTAAAATATCGCCACTTAGCACTTTCGCATTTAAAACTTGGGTGTTAAAGTCGAAAAGTTATTTGAAGTTGTACTAAAAATAGCATCGAGTAATGCACATTCAAAATTCCATTCTAGCGTGTTTCGTTACGATATTTTATGTTATGATAAAAAATACATTAAGTATTAATATTTAACTATACGTTATTAAATATAAATAATATATTACAGATTGTAAATTTTTAATATGTTTCAGAAGGTTCTAAATAGAAGAAAAGAGTAATAAAATCACTTAATTTTAAATAGATAAAATGTTTCTAAAGTGAAAACTTCTTAATCGCCGTTAGGCATGGAAAAGAATTATGAGTTTGCATCAGCAGACATGCTATACGCATGATATACGTTGTACATAAAAGTGGAGCTACGCTAACTCTTGACAATTACCACTACCACTCTCGCCTTTCGTTTCAATTTTTCTCCTCTTTTGCGGTCTTTATGACCCCCCTTTAGCATACTTGTGTAAACGCTATAACATAGGCTCTATCACTTTTAAAGCTTTTATGATACCTCATATGATTAAGAGGTGCCTCCCCGGTCGTCTCGACGCTATCCAGCTGCATTGCAGCATGTCACAATCTCAAACTAAAATTTAGTATTCTTTTTTCAGTACTCTACCATTCGGCCATTCTAAATTCGCACAAATCTTCAAACAAAGACAACGTAGCCGTAAAGTTAGAACGATCGATCTGATTTTGTAATACAATTCAGCGAGCTCTACCGGCGAACTGCTCTGTACAACTAACAGAACGAACTAAGTTTTGATCACTGAATACAATCATATTTAGCTTTGCTTACTTTCTACTTACTGTCCCTGGGCTTGCTAGCGCGTTTACGATCATCACAAATATGAAATAGTTGGTTCGAGTCGGATGAAATGGATCAGGATGGACCCAGATCCATATTTTGTATATAGTGTAGTATGAGTTTTATTTAAAATATAAGAGGGCAAACAAACAATCAGAACCATTGTCATGACTGTCGACGCCTATAAAGACATCCCCTGAATTTATATAGATGCTTTGAGTTACTTTTAATTATATTATATACTAGCTTGTGCCCGCAACTTCGTATTATAATCAAAGTTTCTTACAAATTATCTGATCCGTCGGATAAAGTGTAATTAGGTACTGAATTTACCGTAGGAATGAGTGATTTGCCCGCAGCACAAAATGTTGACTACGCTTAATATCTATACACCACAAAAAATTTCATTCAAATCCGTCCAGTAGTTTTATAGATTAGCCCGGACAAACAGACAATCAAAAAAATTAAAAAACATTGAAAAATGTTCTAATATCCACTAAATTTTTCGTAAATTTATTCAATGTACAGACACACGAAAATTTACTGTTTTATTATTTGTATAGATTATATATTATATAGTTAATATTTTTCATAATATTACTAACAAACAAACATCATTTCGTTAGTCGTCTGAACTGCTATAACATTATGAATGACTAGCTATGCCCCGCGGTTTCACCCGCGTTCTTTTTCTAAGAAACCCATATAAACTTCAACACCCCATTTTACCCCCTTAAGGGTTGAATTTCTAAAAATCCTTTCTTAGCGGATGCCTACGTCGTAACATCTACCTGTATGCCAAATTTCAGCTTGATCCGTCCATTGGTTTGGGTGTGCGTTGATAGATGACTATGTCACGTTTGAGTTTTATATATATAGACTTTGTTACATGATCTCGACGCACGGTGTTACACGACCCCTCTTAACATGTTTACGGCGGGTCGAGAGGACAAACGCCTGAAGCGTACACACTACACGTGGGCAGCGTGTATGTGCTGTGCTAAATATTGAGTGTATATCCGTACAGAGACTTGTCTTGTAGAATCATAAACATTTATTAGTTATTTCAGTTATCAGTTAGGTTAGCTATTTGTTAAATGAAAACGTTTTACGCGATGACGGCGTAAAGTGACAGCTGTGCTGTCGCGTTTTGTGAGATGTGTAAGTAGCCGGTGAGCCATGAAAGGGGAACGGCTGGCAACGCATATGTATAACCTCTATACTAATGCGCGTCAACAATGAAAATAGCTCCGACTGCTCGTTTGCCCATCTTTACTATAACCAAAAAAAAAGTTAATTTAACGCACTGCGCCTCGCGGTTTCACCTACGTACTCTGATCTTTTTTGCAGTAGCATGACTGTAGCTAGTATCTACAGTCATGCTACTGCAAAAAAGATCAGAGTATATCGAAGTGAAATTGTACGTCTCGCTGTTTCCAAATACAAGGCTGTTTTGTATTGCGGCGGGTCAACGATTGGTCCGCCGAAGGTGCTGCCACCTTGTCGTGGTGAGAATGCTTGCGTGCCTCTATGATCCCCAAGGCTATGCCGGTAAATTAGTGGTGTGGTCCGTAGGAATATTAAGACCAGGGGTCGGGATATTGTAGTAGGTGCTGTGCAGAGGCAACCGAATAGTCCCCAAGGAGGAGAAAGTCTGGCCTTTTCACAGATGCCAGACTGTCGCTGGAGGGATCCTGTTGCTTGTAGATCCGGGGCACTCCAATTATAGCGGCTGAAGGTACCCGCAGGGGTTTAGTCGGTAGGGGCAAACCAATTGCCGAGCCCGACACTGTGGCCGGTTGAACCACTCAGGCTTCTTGGTAGCGTACGTCCTACCGTACCCTGCGTCATCAAAGAATAATATTCCGCTAAAATTTGTTAAATTAATGATTCTAGATCACCTTTATTGGACATAGATAAACGGGCAACAAAATAACCCCAAAAAAGTAATCCTAAAAATACTCCAAATATATATTTAGGTTCACATTGGGCCTTAATTCTTAATTCAATATTTGTTTATTGATTTGGTTGGACTTATTGGTTTGTTCATAATTTATACATCTACTAGCGCTCACGGCCAAAAATATAACATACGTCATACAGGTACATGTATTTCGTTACTATAAATATTACATATTTTCTGGGTCCATACACAAAATAGAAAAGTTGTAAACGTTTTTTTTTTGTTTCATGGCGGTTCACAAGGCAGGCAAATGCAGGTCTGCAACAGGGCTGCTGTTGTAACATTTTATTTATCCAATATTTTCACTTTATCGCATATTATCCAGTGTAAAGGCGCTATAAAAAGGTGCCCAATTGCCAATTGGTGCTATAAAAGCCGATGTAAGTGTTGCGAATACGGAATTTAAATTTAATAAGGCTGTACCCTTCGAACAAATCCACATCCACGTTTATGTAAACCTTATACATAATGCAACGGTGTAAGAGAGATCATTAATATTCCGTCGAACAGAATCAAGTTTAATGTATGTTTTCACTCCTACAATATGCAGTAAGTGAGAAATTCATTATACTCTTGTTCTATAAATTTTCTTATCAAGCTAATAATATCAGAAAAGGTTATTGCATGATGGTAATATAGATAATAAACAGGTCAATAATATTTCAACATAGTAACATAAATCACTAATCACATTAGATTTCATAGATAGCCCATGGAGGTGGAAGGAGAAAGGAGGGCAGCGCATCTGTATAGACTCTATGCAGATGTGTCGTCACCGCGTCGGTAGTCATGAAAATGGCCCCGACCACTCGTTTACCCCCCTGTATCATAAAGAAAAATAGATCATTTCAAAACGCAAGAATAACAAGAGTCTGTTGGTTGAATCGCACTTGGCTATAGAATTTAAAAATATAAACGACAGTATCAAATAGTAACCCGCCAACACCGGCAAATGGTCATATTATAATAAAATAAAATATAATATAATAAAATATAAGTAAAATAACTAAACGCACTGTATCTCAGTTTATTTAGATATTTACCAAACCCGATGTTTCAGGTGCACAGCAACCATGGTCACATGGGGACTGTGGTATGAAGGAATAGATGTACTGATTATTATTTATTAATTACTAAGTCACCCCAAAATTTAATCTATTTTATCTTGAAAACATGAGGTGATTGATGTTTGATTTTTGATTTCATTTTCATTTAAATTTGTTTTTTTTTTTTATTTCAGTAACCATGAATCATTCTGGGAAGTAATCGGTGTTATTTAAAGAGCATTTCTGCTTTTACAAATCAAATGATATTGGCAGTGACAACTTCGATAATTTCACTAACTGCATTAGATCATCAAGCAATTGTTTAATATTGGCGACATAATATTGCGTTAACTGGAAACTTAATTTAGTTAATAAGCCGAGAAGAGAGTTTAGTTCTAGTTTTGTTACAAAATAAATTCAGTTTTAGTAAGTTTTCTTACTACAAAATAGTCAGATCTTTTTTATTTAATACAAACTTTCTTAAATTTGAAATTGAAATGTAAAAGTTATTCTTCGAAAATTTTGAAACCAATCCGTCTGTCTGCGGCAGTGTTTTTTCAGAGGCTCGCGAGAAAAGAGAATTGAATTTGAAATAGCTCTTATTAGTCAAATGCCAATCACAGGAACCGGCTTGGGGTATATTCCATTCAATCAGTGCATTCAATTTTATTGAAGGAAACTTTAAATTTAAAATGATGATACAAGATATCTGAATTTTAGCCGTCTGTGATTTGTGCCGCCATGAGATAAGTAGTCGTGTAAACATTATATAAATAACAAAACTTTTAAAATAATAATAATAGTATCTGTGGACATATTATTACACCACGTTAGCCTAGCCCCGTGCTAAGTACCGTAAAAACTTGTGTTATGGGTACTAGACAATGTTATGTATGTATGTTTTATAACTTTAAAATTCACTCACACAACAATCATAAGATCACACAATCCGCTTATCCGAGCTCTGTACCACTGAGACAGCCTGGTTGTTTAAAATAAATACAAATATTTATGTATCTACAGATATGCGAATACCTGCTGTAGTTGAGATCACTTATACTGAGAGTTGAGATGTTCTATTAGATATACCTAGTAATAATTAGTAATTACTATACTTTGGTCAGGAGATCTGACACTTCCATTTATCTATATTCTATACATACCTATATTGATATAATGGTTATAACGATAAAACCAGCCATGTGCAAGTCTGACTCGCACACCGAGGGTTCCGTACTAGCTAAAGGTACATGCGTCATTTTTATACTCTGCGACATTTTGTAAAAACTTACTAATAACTTAAAAATAAAATAACTAATTGGTTTTTATAGCGTTCGTATGAACGACAAAATTATATTTGCGTTTATTGACAATTTATTATATCTCAAAAACTAATAATGATATCTCGCTTAAACTAATTTTCTTTGAAAATATTCATTGAGTATTCATACGTATTTTTTTGATTTCTCACTCTCTTATTTTAAAAGTTAAAGGGGGGGTCACTCATTTTTCCACTTTGGAAGCGCCTATCTTTCAAACAATTGGTTTTAATGAAAAATGATTTAAGTAACCTTAATGTCATGTTTAAAGACCTTTTCATAAACACCTCTCACAAACAAGTTTATTTTTAGATTCAATTCTATGTATGGAGTGCCCCAATCTTTATTTATTAATTTATTTATTTTTTATTCAAAATTTGGATAGCAGTCACAGGATACATCACTCTACAAAGTTTCCCTAAAAATGATTAGGTGCACAGATGTTTTGTATCAGTATTCACTTACAATTAAGTGATCCGAGCTCATTTGGCTCCTTTACATTTTTTGTATAACATAGATAGCTATTAGAACTATCGGATCCATTTAGTGACGACTGATACAATCACTTATATAACGCTCACTAATA
>LUGF01050606.1:335800-346023 GCA_001625245.1 Calycopis cecrops | reverse complement strand
TGAGGCTAAAATATTGCTCAGATTGATCTAAATTTTGTTGTGCGGCCTGGAAATTATGCACTAAATGTGGTTTCATTTAATGCCTCTCGCTTTTATCAAAATTGTATACCGAATTTGGAAAAAAAATGTAAGGTGTACAAATAATTACATTTTACTACACAAGCACACCTCATAAACATAGTTAAGCCTAGAATAGCTCAAAGTTACTTTTAGGTTCTAAATCTTTCGAAAATTATGAACAGTAAAGCTGTGTGTGACTTTTACTCTCTATAATCAAACTACTAAGGCATATAAAAATAAAATCACTTCATAGTAGGTATTTAATATTTATTTGAAGCAGACTATGATTTAATACATTAATAGAATTATGAATTGAGTAAATTGTTATCGTTCAATTTGGACAGTAGTTATTAATTTGGATTCTATTACATTTATAAAAAATTTAATATTATAATGAATTATTGGAATTTTTGAATCAACTATTTCGAGGTATCTTCTATTAAATTTTAAATAAGATTACCTATATAATTAAAAATTTGTGATATAAATCAAGTACATTATCATATTTTGTATGTAAGCATATATTGCAATGACACAAAATATTACATCTTTGCCAATTACTGTTAGAGATGTAAGTCAGCCTTCATAAAATGGTCGAAGTTTATTGTATTACTCAGCTTGCATTGTCAGACATTTCGAAATATGTAACAAATTTAAAATTTGTGGTACCTAGCTATTGCAACATGTGGAATATTGTTAAGAGTAGATACAGATTAATATGCTACCTTTAGATTGTCTCAAGTAATAAGAAATGTTTCCATCTTTAATTTCAACTGAATCTGACAACACATACTTTTTGACCAAAAAATTCATGACTAGACTCTGTTGGTTACTAGCAATGTAATTATTTTAAATAACTTAACAATCACATCTATTACAATACAGTCTAAGAGCTTAGTTACTTGTTTTTCAATGACTATTTTAATACATTATTTGTGAGCTACAATTATACTTCATACTCTGAATCTATTTCTAAATACAACATCAATTTGGCAAAACATTTGAGCTATCATAAGTTATCGCTTTTGTATATAGAATAATCTTATATGAATTATTATTAAATAGCTCATAATAGTTACTTATTCACATTAAACTAGTATAATAGGACATATGACATGATTTGTGTGCTTCAAATTGCCACAATATTTATAAATAGTATTATGGTACTATATAATAATGGCAGAGCAAGTATTATCACAGCCATATGTCCATTGAAAATACAGAGACATTGATACGACACATATTCACACTCAGAACACTATTTTACCACATACATAATACAGATTTAATTTGAAATACTGCAGAATTAACTTTATCATTTTAACACATTGAAATAGGTACATACATTATTTTATAGACTATTATTAAATTCTATTGTCATAAATTCATGCAAAATACTGATTTAATATTTGAAAAAAAATTCATTGAGATATGTAACTGTTTGCACTAAGAAATATTTACGTCACATTTATACATCAATCACGGTAGATATGTAGACACCAAATAGTTCATCATTTTCCCAAAAATGTCAAGCACAAATACACATTAAAAGTTTCATTGCAGGTTCATTCAAAAACTTTGTATAGAAGAGAAACATGTAGATTAGTCTACAGTTTGGATATACTTGTGATACCAAAGCAGGGAAACCAGCAAAGTGGTAAGATAAAACTGTTAGCTTGGTATCAAACATTCGTCCTCTTGGAACTTCGAAGGCGTGCTAAGCCTGACTGTAACCGCTAAGATTGGTTATTCTGTTTATTTGATCTTAATCGGGCAAGTCCAGAGCGCTCTTCCTCTTCATCACTAGTGCAAGACAGACCACCAACAGCACCTCGGGATGATGTGGCTTGAATCAAATCCTGGTCAGGGCCATTTCTGCTCTCATAAAGTAGAATACCCAATGTCTCCTCATATATTCTAGCTTCAGGGAATTCAACTTTAGTGTGTTTCTTGTCAGTAGCATAGACAATTGAAGTACAACAGACCTCAGCACATTTTTTGCCGTGCCCAAAGAATGTCCAGCAACAAATTTCATTTGATCCAATAACATCTTTTATAAATAGTACACGGCCACTAAACCTCAAAGAGAGTTTGTCAAATAATTCAATATTTTTCAACAAATTATCATCAGATGTACTTGTATATGAATATTTATTGTTATGCCTATTAATAAGCAGTTTTACAACAGGCTGAAATAAAAAAAATAGATATTAAGTAAAATAACTGTTTAAAAAACCTAAATTAGCAAAACATATCCATTACTGCACATATTATTTCAATATACATTTTGCACCATTACCAACATTGTATTGTAAATTAACCCTAAATTATAACAATATGAATTTGTGCACAAGGAAGATAGCACTCAAAAAATAATTATCAGTTTGTATTATTTACTTTTCGTGTAATATGGCTATAAATGCATGTAAGCTAAAGAAAATAATAACTCTTATGCTGTGTACATTCATATCTTTACTATAATCTACGAAATCAGTTTTTATTAATAGTGATGTTTCATATAATTACCTTCGATGTTGACATTATAAGCAACTGTTCCTCTTTAGGAGAAGTTATCAATGGCACTCTGCAAATGGGCTCAGCTTCCCTTTCTTTTTTGGTGAGTGCTTGTTGGCATGACTCAGTCAATTCTTCAATAAGAAAGTATTTAGCTTCTGCCAGCAACTCCATAATCTCTCGATAACTATCAGGTAAGGCAACCGTGCCGTCGCGTAGGTAGTTTAGAATAGTGCCAAAGTGTTTGCCACATCGATCGATTAGTATCCATCCTGAAATTGTAGTATTTTTATAAACATGTAGTACTAAAAAGATAATTTAACAATTTGAATAGTGACGATTCATACCTTCAGAATCTGTCAGGACCTCCATTCTTCCGCTGAACATAGTGCGTAGCATATTATCACTTTTTGTTAATGTCCCAATAGTGGTATAAAAAAGAGTTCCTCCTACGTTAAGTTTAACATATTGTGATGGACTACCTTTTATTAATGTTTTGTGATCGCCTGACATTTTTGTGGACAAATTGCTATTAAAGCCTTAACTTACAATACAATAACTTAATTTTAATTTTTTGAGTTATTAGGTTTACGCGCCCGATTCATAATTGCTTATATCTAATTTCTAATATTTTAATGACAATTATCACAAAAATTAGTAAATTTTATCGATTTGTAAAAACTTGATCTTCCATATATTTTTTTTTATTGTTTCGTTCCTGATTCCTATTGAAACAGGCTAAGATCAGAGACCATTCTGCCATGTCTTTTCTGTCGCAATCAATATCGCGTTTTAAGAAATATGAAAAGTCTTTCGTATTTTCTCGTTTTACATAGACATAAATTTCTTTAAATAATTTTAATAATTCTGTAGTATATTACATTTCATAGACGTATTTCTGTTACTGTTACTGTTAGTATCTATTTCGTGATAATATGTAGCCTATAATATTATGTTGACCCGACCTGATAGTTTCACGCAAAATTTGAAGTAAATCCATGCAGTACTTTTGAGTTTTGCCCGGATCTACATACAAACAAACAGACAAAACTAAAAAATGTAATAAAATTATGTTTTTAGTTTCGATATCGATTGTAGGTCACGGCCCAAGTATTCTTTAGGAAAATATTTGATGTTCTTTTTTAACGTGACACACTCCCCTCAATGTATTATATTTAGTTATGTCTTTCCTATGATTTAAAATGTAAATAAGTATAGATTATATACTATACTTACTTATTTATACTGTACTTTTATATGAAATAATCAGCTAATCTAACAGCACAAGGCGCTGATGACTGATGAGCAATCAAATATAAATGAGAAAATATAATTTCCTCGCGTAGAATGTATTAAACGATATCTAGATGAAACTGAAAAGAAAAAAAAGAAGAAATATTTACAATGACCAAAACGAAGACAAAATATTTTGTTGTGTAGAATTTCCTGTGAATTTTTATGTGACTTTTGTGGAACCAAGCTAAATGATTAATTTTAACTTGAGAGAATCAAACCTTTGCATTGGAGACAAAAAAAATGAAATTAGTGTTTGCATTTAAATTATTATAAATATTCCGTATAAATGCAATAAAAATATTAATATGAAATTAAAATCCATTTTTTTATATTTATTTTAATACAGAAAATAGTATTTAAAAACTAAGGCATGTTACGGCATAAAAAACCCTCATATTTGAAGGAGCACAACTTTATAATAAAGTACCTGCACACTTAAAAATACACTCATTTATCGCGTTTAAAACTAAACTGGCGGAATATGCAACGCAGAACTTACTGTAAAATAAGATATTGCGTTAAATGGGTATTTTAACGTCGAATACGAATATATTTTAATATTAGTAGTAGTAGTATTCTCATGTGACATGTTGTCTTTTCAATAAATAAAAATGTCTTTAAACCTAAACCTAAACACTTGAGAGTGACATCTATTAGCGGATTATTGAACCTGCACAAAATTCAAGTGTGTGTTATTAGTTACATATTTCTGTTACTAGAGGGCTTCTAAGTTTAAAAAAGTACATTAAAGGAGTTATCGATAGGGTAAACCGTAAATCACGGAGCAAAGATAATGTACGGTCTACACTGTATTTGCTCCGTGGGGTAAATTAGTAGTAAAGAAGCCACAATTTTTGTTTTTTTATTTACAAATCTTTGTGTGTTCATATAAAATTATTAAATTTAGTATTTTGTCTATTTTAGCAGGTTACATTCTGTGCCTTTATTAACATTTTTTATTAATGAAAAATATTTGTCTTTTATAGATAGAAATCGCCAACTCGGAGTTATACCTACATAATATAAGGACCTACCTTTTCAAATTCACTTCTTTGCATCGTTATTCTACTTACAATGTACGTAGGTAAGTTATTTTACGAAGGCTGCTACATCGGAATAACTGCGGTTGGTGATTTTAAATTTAAATTGTCCGACGAAGTTTTCGTTAAAAACATTCCATACGAATTTAAAAAAAAAAGGGTTCGGGCTGTTCAGGTGCTCCACTGTGGTCCAAAGCTCGTCGTATCGGTGGGCTAAAGTGAATCCGACACCGAACCCAATAGAACCTAATAAGTTATAGGTAGTGCAGTTGCTCTTCCCTCTAGTAATAAGAGGCTTTTGTTCAGGTGGCAAATAGGACTCCCCATTGTACTGTTCCGTATTGATGGAGATTCAACCCTTCTGTGGCGGTGATATGTCCTGTTGCTTCACAGATCCTGGTACCTACCGTACAAAAAGTGGTTGCTGTTTGGGCGTAGTGGGGATTCGACACATGGGCGGCACATGGCAATGTGATTGCGAATTTATATAAAATGCATTTCCCTACGTTCCAAAAACAATGTTTAAATAATATGTATAAATTATAATGTGACTAGTGGTAGGGCCACGCTGCAAGCATGCAGCCGAATTATTACACGATACCGGCGTAAAGTGATAGCTGTGCTATCGCGTTTCGTGCGGTATTTAAGTAGCCACGCAGGAGAAAGTAGAAAGAAGAACAACTCATCTGTATAACCATTAACCTTTATGCGGATGTCTATGGGCGTCGGTGATGAAACTACCCTTAGTGCTCGTTTGCTCCCTTATACTCTAAAAAAAAGAATTGCTTTTAGAACGGCTTCTGCAACTTTTACTATGTAGGTCCGCCACTTTGTTCTACCTAAAGAATAAAAAAACAGATAGGTAAGGTTTATAAATAAAAAAACATAATCTTATTTAATACATGTATTTAATGTACCATTATGATTGCGTATAAATATTTAAAAATGTAAACAGTGATAAAATTCATAATAACCAATACAATAACCAACGGAATATAAGAAATTATATTTCAACACTTAGGTAATTCGTGATCTAACTAATTGTTACAATAAACTACGCAATAATAACCTTTTTGTAGAAAATAATGTAGGTACTATTTTGTAATAGTTTACTAAATTGAAAGTACTGGTATCGTTTTCGTGACGCTCGGATCGTAAACTCCACTATTAGGTACGTAATAGTAGATATTGTAAATCGTAAAAATAGTGTACATTATGAAATAAAACGGCAAAAAATAAAATAATTCCGAATTCAAACGCTGCACTTGAAAGGACAAAAACTGACGTTTAAAAATTCAAATTTCGTACGTTTATTTAGCGTAGGTGAGACATAGGTGTTTGATTTATGGAATATAACTTGAAATCTACATTTTTTGGTTACTTAAAGATACAATAATTAAATGCGCTAATTAACAAGAAAACCGTATGAAGTTATAAAATATTACTAAATATTCAGTGTGTTTAATTTTAAATTGATTTCAATTACATTTGCAAATAAAGCTGATTGAAACTAAAAATAGGGTTCTAGAAGCATGCGAATAAAAATATTTTTTTTTTCGATATAAAAACTTGGCCCCAACTTTTAGGGATTGTCAAAAACTGGAATATTTAAAATTTGTATAGTTTATATTTGGAATAAAATTATTGCGATCCATTTCGGGTGATATTATCGTTTCATGATTACAGTCTTCTCGTGGATGCATTATATAAAACAATTTCGAAAATTTTCAAAAATTCACAAATGGAATGTAAGATTTTTACAAAATGGAATATAAATAACATTTGTCTAATAAGGTAATATAAAACTCACTCAATTTTCTACACAAGGAAAATCAATAAAATAGGGGTACCCTCGTATAAATACATTGAGCATTATTCTATATTTAAATTTAAATACGCTATACACCGTTTGTAAAAGAAGCACTACGAGATTGACAGATTATTTTTTTTTACATTGCAAGGTTCTTTTGTCAAATATTTAAATAGTTTATTGTAATTGGAACAATAATGTCTACTTCACTTAATCTCATTTAATATTTTCCTTCTCATGTTCCTACGTTTCTTCTTTACCCCTCCTATTTCCCATAACAATTATACGTATCTGTGCTTATTATTTAATCATCTTTTAGAGCATAAAATATTGCGCAGTCTCTAATCTTTATTTAACTTCATATAATCGTAGTGCGTCTCTTACCTTAAATTACCACAAGATAATAATCGAATTTGGCAACAGTATTGAACACGTTTAGTTTACAATTCTGTATGTCTGTAAAGCGTTATCTAAATCATGTATAAATAGTTTTAAATATTGAGTACTAATTCAAAATATCTATTATTAAAAAATGGTTTGATAAAATTCATACATTAGTAAACTACTAAAATTTATAGAAAGAGTAGATATATATACCCTTGAATGTAAATCATTAAAATATGTCTGTACGACACTCGTCAGTATTGCGACGCAACTACGTCCACTACAAAACTCATCACGTACTACAACTATCGAACACTCTCACATACATTAATTAGTTTTTTAATTTATATACACGTTAAAACTAACACAACTTAACTATTAAATACTACAGATAGCAAAAATCCTCAATAGGATGTCAATAGAGAGAGAACAGTGACTAATGGGGAATTTTCGTAACATTCGTCGAAAAAGTTTTTATTCTTTTTAAAGGAAGGACTCGAGCACTAAGGCTTTCTTACCCTGCTGTCACAGTTCTTCGCCTCCATTCACTTACCTAGGTACACTGGATAAATATGGCCACTTATTAAACTTACACTTGATATAAAATTACATAAAAATTTTGACTTGGTTTATTTTTATACCGATTTTAAGTTCAATTTAAGAATTAATACATTTCACTACACCATAAACATTACGATTAAGGGCCTATACACATCTGGAGTTTTCTACGCGCAGTCTACGCACGTTTTTAATGCCACTGTATCATGCGATTTCAAATTCATGATGGCTGAAACGCTTGAAGTCTGTGCGTAGTGAAAACTTTGTAAAAGGTACGTGCTTATTATATTTTCCTACTTTTACCACAAAACAGCGATTATAGGGACAATGAAATGACTAAATTTCGTTGATTTGTTATAAATTGTTGGAATACATGTGCGTATTGACATGATAAAAGAATTTAAATTAATAGCTGATTACATATCATAATACAATTTAGAAGACGGAATATCATGGTTACTAAAATATATAACGATGCAACCCACAACCGTCAGAATATTAACAGCCAGAACAATTAACTTTAATACTTCACATTGTACAATGGAGCAAAATAATGCCACAATACACGTATAGAGTGCAGATACTCACTCTACTTTTATAATTTGAAATAATAAATGCATAGAAAATATCTATTATCGAACACATGTTTATGTAAAAAAGAATTAAGAAAAGAATTATTAAGTGGTAAATAATTTATAATAATTTGGTGTTGATCGTTTAGGGAAACATGTAGTTTTTATTGTTATGTATTTAATTAATATACAGACGATTATAGGGGTCCTAGTTATTTGGGAATTGACTCCTCTCAAAATGCTAACTTATTTGTAGTGAGGAATAGTTGTTTGTGTCTGATGCCAATCCACTTCAATAAAAGCTACATGTTATACAATGATAATTATACTATTTATGCTAAAACCGCTTAACTGGGATTCTGCGCCACCTTGCGGAGACGGTAGCCGCCAGTACCACGCACCGTGTAGAGCACCACGACAGCCACAGCCACGATGGACATCCCGATGGCGTTTATGACGATAGACTCGGCAGACATCGATGCGTACGTGTCGCTACTGCACCGCACCCATGTTAGTTAGCCAGAAAAGTTTAAAGCGTTAAATATCTTACAGCGTAATATATAACTTATTAAAAAGATTTAGAAAAATAATAAAAGTAAAAGGACTTTAGTTTTAAAGTGTTTAGTTAAAAATCATCCTAAAGGCATTCAAAACACGCACCTCTTTTGGAAATATTAATTTTTATCGATAGCGTATATTAACACTGCTAAAGGTAAGACCACACTATACATTTAAACGCAGCGTTTGTATTTGTTGCGCTTGTTCGAGTATGACTAAATTAATTATTTACACGTAGGCAAATAAATACACCCACAAAGCATTTAAGAAACTGCCACCTGATTCGGTCCCAAATTATTTCTATGACTTCTCCATGAATGATTCTAGTTAGCAACTAGAGTCCAGGAAGTTAGAGTGGTTTAACAAACACCTTAAAATCACAATCAAGCTATGTTAGGACCAGGGACATGGAACTCCAAATCCGCAAGAGCAGGTGATTATGATCATAAGTACTACTTATTTTATTCGATTAGGTGCACGAATTTCAGTGCAATAATATAGGTAAATAAAGATGTATTCTAAGGGCTGATTTTACAGTACGTAAAGTGTCAACCACTGCTAAGTACTACACTCTGAACTTATAAATGTACTAATTACTTATAACCGACACTTGTGAAGCTGATGTTAAGAGTTTAGTTTTTAATTGGTACTTTATTACCTGTGAAACCAGCCCTTGGTATCTTGCAATTAGCTATTCTCTATTTATTTAACATGCGCAATATTAGCTGTAAAAACGCTCATATTATATATTTAAATAAATTCTGCGAAAAAAGGTACAAAGCATTATAATTTCATCTTCGTGTTAAACTCATCGCTACATGAACGCAGAAAAGTGCTTTAATGTAGGTATGTAAAATGTGGTTAATGTATAATGTTATGTGCAAGACATTTCGACAAACAAAGCCTTAATATATCTAATGTTAGTGAGAAAGCTAAAATTAAGCCAATATTAAACAGTGTAAATAAAAATCGTAGATGTTTTATTATAATTTATTAATATGCAACAAATATATTTCAAGTAGTTATATATAATAGCCAATAAATGAAACTAAAAACTATATAAAAAACTAAAATTATTCTAAGTCTACAGATTTCTTACTTTATCTTTTTTTTGGTCTGATACAGACCGATTTATTTGTTTTAATATATTGGAGCTAGCCTCAATATTCGTAGATATATAAAGGTACTATGTTTTATTTATAAAATGTGTATACTTAATTATTATTATTTTATTTTAATTCATACAAGTGTCTGATAAAATTTAATTTTATTCACGTTCATCTTAATTTACCTAATGTAAAAATTAAATAAAAAAATATAATGTGCTGATTCCAACGAAGATTTAAAGAAGTACAATAGAAGATGTTTTCGTACATTTACGCGAATGTTGCTCATGATTAAGATTCTTTAAACGGATTCTATCGCGTTCAA
>LUGF01050606.1:324873-335287 GCA_001625245.1 Calycopis cecrops | reverse complement strand
TGTGTATACTTAATTTTATTATTATTTTATTTTAATTCATACAAGTGTCTGATAAAATTTAATTTTATTCACGTTCATCTTAATTTACCTAATGTAAAAATTAAATAAAAAAATATAATGTGCTGATTCCAATGAAGATTTAAAGAAGTACAATAGAAGATGTTTTGTTTTGGTGCATTAATTAAAATTGAATTCAAAAGATTTTAAAAATACTTCAGTATAATCCAATTTGAGCATTGGAAATGATACTCTTGTACATAACAAAAATCAAAACGAAAGTGATTTAAGAATAAAAGAGTAAGAGAGAAATTATTACTCCTCATTTATGTAAGAACTAAATACCTAATGAAGAGTAATATGTGCGACGAAGTAGAAACACAGTAAAGCGTCCTGTTGTGTATAAGTCCTAATGTTGGACTTATTTGTCGAGCTCGCCAAGTTTTCAAGGCGCATCTATAATTCATCTATGATTGGGCACCTTGTAAATAATTTAAGGCTTAATTTAACTCCCAATAATGGTAATTTTATATTTTTCTCTAGTCGCATCGCAAAATTTACTGCATAAATTATGTTTTAATTTACAAATTCACTGATACTCTCATGTCCCGTGATTGGACCCGGAATTTCTCCCTCGACAATATATACATGGTGACGGCCAGAATGGCAATGATGGTGACGCCGATCGCGTTGATGATGACCCCCTCATCCGGCATACCGCTGTACCGGTCCGCGCTGTGGAAGTGGATACGTACACGCAACACAAACAGGCAACTAGCACAACACAAAAGCCCATTGAAGTGAAACTGCTTAAAATGCATTGTGACTAAAACACGAAAATTTGTCACGCCAGAGTATTAAGCATCTAATACTCCTGAAGCCTTTTGCAGTTTCACTTCGATAGGGCGGTTTTTGAAAAGCATTCCAAATAAAATTTTGTCTCGCTTGATCAAAAACGAGGATAGTACCTACATAAAAATTACGAAAGCGAGCACAAATTGCAAACAACTAAAATATAACACAAAGACAGGCATGCTACATTCAACAAAGTCGAATCAAACCGTTGCGAGTTCAAAATTCATTAAATTTTGCCCTAACGGGTCGAATATGCCAGTTTGAAATGATGTAAATGGTAATGAAGGTTGATGAAGTAAACATTTGTATGTACCTGAATTCTCCAAATGCAGTGTTACTAAATTTAGAAAAAAAAATCTCTATCAGTTCTTGTGTTCAGCTAAATTATCTTCACTCAAATTGTATTAACTAATCATTTGGGTCAGCTAATACTAGTTTCAGATTTTATGCCAGACTTTAGAGGAACTATCGTGATTGTATTTGATTGTAATATTGAATATACGTACCCAAGAGTGAGGAGAGCCTTTTCGGTGAGGCCAGTGAGGCAAGCGCAGACTCCGAGGACGAAGGTCAAAATGCCAAATGCAGCGTGAATCGGCACCAGCGAAGCACGGAAACCAGCGGTGCCCTTGTTGCAGATCAATAGCAGGAGGAAACTGAAGAAACCGACGGCATACTGTAACATTAAAGTTGAAAAATCATCCTCAAGGGGAAAGAGTTTTTCTATACTTCAATGGGAGAAACAAGGTGATACCTTTTGGTGTCTACCGACTCCCATAGATATCTCCACATAATTAAGTGAAAGTATGGCCCTCTTTACTTCTCCGTTCTTCAATGGGCTACCGAAAACTCACAACGCACTCGAAACGCGACAGCATAGCTCTCATTGTAAGGCACAGTAACGTGTGAGTGCCACCTACCCGGTAGGTATATTTGATCATTCATTTTCAAAACAAAAAAATGCTTTATTGTATATTAAATGGAGTCGAATTTGTAACCCCTCACTTCATTTGAGGCGTAACAAAATAATTATGCACGGCGATTGGGCTTTTGGCAATTTAATGGAAGTTTGAGCACAGGTTGTCTTTATTAAAGTTTAGGGAAAATTATATTACAGACAACCTTTGCTGAAGGTTAGAACCCTTGCTTTATGTCCTACCAACCTTTCTTTATGGTTAAATATAATATTTAGATTGTTACAAGAGTATACACATAACACACTGAAACATCTGAGCCTATTAAACTAAATTAAAACAAAATCTAAAACTTAATTACAGGAGATATTTGGTTTATTACTAGTTTTATTTTTGTAGACAGATTTAAAGGGGTAAATACATTTGACTTTTTTTGGTGATCCATCTGCGCACTGAGCAGTGGAATACAGTGGCTTAGGTACATTTTTACGCACTTCAGACATCAAACTATTTTAATAATCATGATACAATTTTTAAAATTTATTAGTTAAATATTAATTAATAATTTATTAAATAATAAATGAATTATTATATAAGTACATTATAATTATCCAACCCTGTTAGTAGTACATTTTTGAAATCCATTATACTTATCAACATATTATTTCATTACTACTTCGACCCTTGTGAGATAAACGAAAATTGTGTGAGAAAAAAGTTGAGGATCTCATCAAAATGAAGTTACTCGCAATGCCTAAGAAAATTAGGTGGTTAATAATAAATTGTGAAAATGGGCGAGAGATTCCGTGTAAGGAAAAAGATTTGCACCCAAATGATGGCGCGAATTTTTGTGAAACCTCTCATTTAGGAAATATAACAGCAACCTACGATTGATGTTACATATTTGGACAAAAGAAAATAATATATAGATAGAGAATATATAGATACATTTTCTTCCTTTGTCATATAGAGCTTAGTGCTTATAAAATGTTGTCTAACACGATGTTGCTATTTAATGCAACGTCAATAGAAGTTTCAGCTGATTTGAATATTGCTTTCTTTTCTTTTTAAGAAATGACAATAGAAGCATGTGATTTTAGTGACAAAGAACAATGAAACAAAATGTAATAATTGATGAGCATACATATAAACATAACAATATTTTTTAAATAAATTTAGCTAAAGTCCGCCAACGCAAAACTGTGGGTGTCAGAAATCACTCGCATCTCGGTGACCCGACTGCCATTTTGCCCCCTATATTTCACTCCATGGCATAACTTAGATGAGAGAGCTAAAAGATTTCCTAGCGTAAAAATGTATGGCATATTTTTTACCTGTAATCCAAACAGTCCCATGGCAACAAATCCGATCCAGCTATGAAGCGAGTAGAAGTTGTTGATCCCCTTCTTGTTGTGGAAGTCGAAGACAGCCAGGAAGCCGATCACGATGCAGGGGAAGGCCAGCGCGTGGAAGATGGCGTGGAGGAGCTTCACGTAGATGCGCCGGAAGCACCGGCAGATGCGGTACAGCAACACGGCTGTAAGGTTAAAGAAGAAATAGCATTGGACCTGTGTATTTAGATTTTTGATTGTCGTTGGAGCTCAAGTAGAGCTGGTTAATTTCGTATGAAAGACTCAATTGGTCTACCTCCATCAACTTACTATATTTTTTTGCGGTTCCGTGTTGACCGTCAGCCCAGAAGGATCCAACCAAACAAAAATTAATTTCTTGTGCTACTTTTGTCTGACGAATGGGATATAATGCAGTTCATCTGATAAATTTGGACGTTGGTATCTACGTCACTATCTGCGATAGCATTTTATTATATGTATAAATAACATTCATATTTTTAGAGGAAAAAGTAGGACATAGGTGTTTTATTAAACAAACAAATAACCAAACTGTTTAGCACTATATCTAATCTCCGACACAATTACAATGCAAGCATATAATATAATAATTAATAATCATTATTTGACGTTACAAAAAAGTTTCTTTGTACAGTACCTACCTACTATATCAATATATCGGAAATCACATAGAAAATTATACAAAATCGTTGCAACTGTATCCGAGATTAAAACAAAGGAATTGCTCGTTCAAATTATAAAAATATAAAGAATAGAGCGCCGGGAGAGGACGTAACATAAAAGAAAATGTTGGTATAAACTCTCTTAGAATCCTTTTCATTTAACAATATAATGCAAAAGTTCCCAACGACCGAGAGGAATCTGAAATGTAGGACAGAGGCTACACTCGCCTCGTATTTAAGTTTACATTTATGCATACATTTTTCATATTTCAGTCTAAGTCAAACAATTTGTATTTGTTCTACAAGAGAGTTTGCTTAATGGTTTCCAAACTTGTATACAGGGTTGATACAAACGAGAGGCGTTAAATTAAACCACATATACTATAAGTGCCTACAGTTATTCCGAAACTAAATGAAAGTTTACGACAAGTATACGAAAATACTTTTTTCAAACAAGTTAAACAGCGAAAAATCATAAACATGCTTTATATAGACTCGTACAGCGAACGGTAACCTCGTACGGGATGAATGACCCCGGTCGGTCATAGTCGGCGATCAGCTGTGATACAACGTGGTCCAAGTGAGAAAAAAAATTTGAAAAATTCCTGTGGCTAATTTATTGCTCCGATTGATCTGATTTTTGTTGTTTAGCCTGAAAATAATACACTAAATGTGTGGTTTCATTTAATGCCTCTCGCTTGTATCAACCTTGTATATCCAGTCTACGGTTTTGATAACATCCGAAGTTTGAACATAGTTGTTATTTGTTTGTTTGAAATAGTCTTAGCACGTAGCAGGCAATAAAAACAAAATGCACCTGAGAACATTCGACGTGGTTTGTATCAAATATTTGGAGAATCAAGTCCCCTACCAATGTGATTGTAGCTGTTGGTTCTCGATCTCGCTTACACGAGACCGGCGTAAACTGTTGTGCTGTCGCGTTTCGCCCGAGGTGTGAGGAGAAAGGAGGGCTACGCACCCGTATTGCCTCTGTGCGTGCGTCTTTGGGCGTTGGTAGTCATGAAAATGTCTCCGACTGCTCGTTTGCCCCTCTACACCAAAAAAAAAAAAAATACTCACAGAAGCCGCTGAAAGTGATGAAGCCGCCGACCATGAGAGTGGGATGTAAGTTGAACTGCTTCTCGGGGATGTCATCGGCCCAGCCATACCCCTCCCGGTAGAAGAAGATCCAGAAGACGGTGAGGGCCGACACCCCGATGAGCAGGATTGTGGCCAAGGTGATGACCAGCGCGTACTCGCACCATTCGCACGCACCTCGCTCGTTCTCGTCCGACTCGTAAGAGCGGCTGCGTTGTCTGGAAGAAATGAAAAAAATTAGAAAAAGTTTGTCGAGTACAGATATAGTAAGAGACAGCGTTATTACTACATAGCAGCTATATTATATCTTCACGACCGTATAAGTATCTCTGACTCACATGATATCGGCTTAAAGTGATATCTATGCTCCTTTGTGAATAGGAGATAAAACAGTAGGAGGATAAGGCGCTCTTGCGTACGGGATAAGATGGAACTATGGAAACCTCTCCAAAGCACTGTACCCCTTGCTGGGGTTGCCCTTTGGTGCTAGATGTGGCGTTTGGCATATAGCGCCAACAAAAACCTTTGCGTGAGTCAGGAGTTCTCGCTAGTTCGCATTGTACCTATATGCATCTGTCACGATGTCCGTGTATGGCGAGGGTGTCAAATAGCGTGAGGACAATGCACAGGACGTATCGGTCACGGACCGATGCATTACACTTCACAATATTTGATGATGTTCAGAGCTATCTAGGGGGAGTTTGATACTAGTAAGAGTTAATGTCACACTGCATGCATGCATGTAGGCGAATTGGGCCGGCACGACCGGGGAGGTACCTCTCGCGTACACGAGACCGGCGTAAAGTGACAGCTGTGTTGTCGCGTTTCGTCCGGTGAGAAAGTAGCCGGTGGCCCATGGGGGTGGGAGGAGAAAGGAAGGCAGCGCATCTGTATAGCCTCTATGCGGATGTCTATGGGCGTCGGTAGTCATGAATTTGGGTGCGAATGCTCGTTTGCCCCCCCTATGCCATAAAAAAATCTAGCTCTATATATGGTAGATTACAGAAGTCTGGTAATATAACTACTTCAGTAAAATGTCCGTATTGAGAGTTAATAGTACAGAATATTGTTTAATATCGAGTAAGAGTATCAGTTAGTATATAGAAGTCGTGCAGAAATTAAACGTTAAAACAGACGTAGTGACAGCTGTGCTGTCGGGATTCGTCCGGTATGTAATGTATGTTATATGCCTCTATGCGGATGTCTATGCCACTATGGGCCTCAGTAGTCATAAAAATGACTCCAACCGCTCGCTTGTCGCACTATACCATAAAAAAGATTTATAAAAATAAATCACCATTATTGGCGATTTATTTTTATATGATATGATATGAGAATATCTATGAGAATATTTTGTAAAGCAACTTTTTATCCGTATACTCTATGGAATCAAAATAGCGAGGGTGAAGCCGCAGCTAATAAATAAATAATCCATGAAAATTCATCAATCATATTTTTTACATCGGAAACAAAAAGTTAAATCTTTTCTGTATTTTTCTGAATTCTGAATTCATTGCCTGTTTTAGTTACATATTTTTTAAGTGCTTACTTTATATTTATCTTTTAAAAAATTGTGTACGTAACATATTCATTAAAGTTCATTCAGTAAAGCAAAGTCACGCTAAACGGCTTATCGGTATCTACTTACAGTAAAATTCGTGTGTCTGTATATTGAATATGTTTACAAAAACTAATTGGGGGCGATATTAAAATAGTATTAGAACACTTTTCAATGTTTTTTAGTTTTTTTATCCGTTTGTCTGTTTGTCTGTTTGTCCAGGCTATTCTCAGGATTCGAATAATTTTTTGTGGTGTATATAGATTCTAAGCCTGGTCAAGATCTAAAATACATTTTAACTGCGGGAAAATTGCTCATTTCTACGGGAAATTCAGTAATTAAACTTTACCCGACGTATTTCAAAATTTGAAAGAATCATAATTAAAAAATACGTTACGCAGACAAAGTTGCGGGCACCAGCTAGTAATACATATTATCTGTTATCACTATATCACTAAGGATACAATTTCAAATAGCAAGTTCATAAGTATATCCACGGATTACGTTGACCGAATCAAGCTTCACGGAATCCATTACCGTATTAGGTCAATTAAGATTTCTAGAAATTCACGCCGACCGACCTAAAATTGTCATTTTACTTTAAATAGGTATGCGTTCGTTTAAGGCTTATAATATTATAATAATAAGTTGAGCCCGCGGTTCTGCCCGGGCATTCAAGTCCTAATAGAAGGGCCTATTACATTAGGGCTTGAATTTTTATAGTCTGTAAGATGGTCGGAATATTTTTCCATAGATTGCATCAACATCCGATAAGCCGCATTCGCGTGATGCGCGCAAAAAAAAACAAACAAACAGACAAAAAATCCAAAAACAATTTTCAGTATCATCACATTTTTTTTGCTAATATCTTCTATGTACAGATTTTAGTACTAGCTGCGCCCCGCGGTTTCACCCACGTAAATGTCGATCACGCGTAAAATAGAAAATCATCCGATGGAATCAGATAGGAAAAATTTTTCGGAGTAAAAACTATCCTATGTGGTAATCCAAGTCTCTATGAGTGTGCCGTATTTCATGGAAATCGGTTAATCAGTTTTTGCGTGAAGGAGTAAGAAACAACAAACATACATACATACAAACTTACGCATTTATAATATTAATAGGATTAGTAGGATACATAAATATAATATTATAGTAATCTTTGTAAGATATCTTACAGTACAGTACACTTTAAGTACTTGTACTATTCAAACATACTGAAAGTATGTAGTTGATGATGATTTAACCAAAACTTGTTCTGTCACCTAGACATTTCATTTCGGCGCGATTCTCGCGTAAGAGAAATGTGTAGGGTCTAGAGTAGGGCACGGAGAGAGGGGATCGGTCAACGACCCCGGCGGCCATGGAACTCCTGGCCCAGTTGGGAGCACCGCCGCCTGTGCGCCAGGAATGTACTTCGACGGAAATGTTGGTGAAGATGTTTTTTATTTGTATACCACATATCCGTCGATTTGCTTTGCAAATTAATTAAAACATTTTTATTAGTAGTTAGGAGAAAACCGAAACAAACCTAAAGTATATTTGTTTCCTTTCTTTCGAAAAATATACCTTCTAATATTCTTGACTTAATCTTTAAGAAAAAATATTTTTAATTTCGTTCTAAGATCAATAGTTAGCTACACAATCCCTGTCTTAGAAATGCTTATGTGTAGTGCAGAGTCAATTTAGGTTATAGCCGAGTGGATGGAAATGTATTTCGACGGTAACAGCATATTGGAACATATTATTTAGCTTATTAAATACACACGAACATTGAACCTCCTCCTTTTTTAAATTCAGTCAAAAGACGAAAGAAAAAGGAATATTTTCACTCACTTTAGTACATGGCCCTGCACAACAGTGGATGAAAATATTCCTTTTTGTTTCGCAAAATCGTCAGCGCAATCAAAAAGTAGTGTTCCGAATATTAAAATTGGTATTATAAAAGTTCCGACTGAGGCGAGTTGTAAGCTGCTTCAAATCCTCCAGCGTCTCACCGCATCTCCGGCGATCTCGTTATAGCATCGAGAAAGTTTGCTACAAGTCGGACCGCTCTTGTTATACCGATTGTTACACAATACCCGCTGGATTGTTGTTCGGACTTGTTTCATTTTTAAATGACCGCATGAGGAGGTGGGTTATGTTTTTTGAACATGTGTATGTGGTATTCTGTAATCCGGCCTGACAATCTGAGAAACATGCCTTTGAAAGTAGAGAACTTTTAAGGCGTTTTTTGGTTTCATTAGGTTCTTCTTGATAGGTAGGTGCAGTGATATTGAGCACATTACAATCTATTTCAGGCTGTATTTTTTTAAATTAAATGTTAAGTTATATATTAAGCCTTTCTCAAGATGCAAAAAAAGGTTTAGGCAGATAACTTGACTGCTAGGATGTGTTTTTCAGCTTTGTTTAGAAATTTTATTTGCCACTAGAAAGCCAAGAAAGACAGTGAAAGGATGTACATTGTACATCTTATAGGTATATCTCGTATCACAATTTTAGTTACCACACTTCTCCGATATGAATCGACCGATTACCATGAAAGTTTGTGTGCATATCGGTTAGATTTGAGAATCGGCCAACATCTATTTTTCATCTCGATATTTCCAGTAATCGAAACTTACGCCGGTGAAATCGTGGAGCCCAGCTATGATATAATGATGATACTTTAGTTTAGATCAAACATTAAACGAGGATACAATAAACATATTATATGTTTACTTATGCGTAACATGGGGATACAAGGGGCTCGGTAATCTCATGTTAGCTTTAATCAACGTTACGCCTCTCTAACGATTAAGATTGATACAATCTTCGACAAAATATGTTTCGTCTATCAATCGATCAATTAAGTTGATAGAATCTATTAAACGAATTATTAAGTAAGTAAGGAACAATGGTTTACGAATTTCGTATGTTGAGTATGTCAAACATTCCAAATTGAAGAACAATGGTGTGGATAGGGCTGTTGTAAGACTTCTGAAGAAGTCTTGAAAAATAATTAAACAAACCGATAAAACCGTTAAAGTTTATTGTAATACATGACTATGTTAACTTCAGATTACAATTTTAAAATATTCATTGTAGTTTTGTGAATTTTTAACAATCACGATATTTTTAAGTGTTTTTTTATTAAAATCAAACTATCACCTGTTACATACATGGAAGTAGAACAAGTCTGACAGATCAGAGTTGACAGCTGATGCCTAAGTTGCTGAAAATCCGCAGGTCTCCTTCCTACGGTGAGATATGCTTGTAGCTGTCACTAAGTCATGGTAGTAATGTCAAACATCCCTCTCCCTCTTGTCATCTGTACCTAACCATAGACATCGTCTATGGTATGAATATTCAGTATACAGTCTATGACTAAACATTGACAACCAATACACTAAATATCACCAACTGATACATGGATTGTATGTGCTAAACTTCCCCCCCCTTATTAATAAACATAGAATAACTCTATCCAAGGAATAACCTTGTAATAAACTGACATCTGTCAAATTCCATAATAAAAAAACACAAAAAAGTATGGAGTTTGACAGATGTCAGTTTATTACCAGATTATTACTTGGATATAGTTATTACATGTTTATTAATAAGGGGGCAAAACTTTAACTTTTATCAAAACAAGTTTGTAACATAACTTTGTATAGGTATTTATACTGTTTATTCCGATATTTCCCTGGCATCAAACTTAAGCTAATGAAACTGCGGGGGCGAAGCTAGTTGACATGAAAAATATATAGTACGAAAATAATGTAATATTACCTTCAATAAAATGAATACTTACGCGTAATTGGTTCGAAATACCTAATGTAAAAAGAAATACAGTTGCGAACAGGACAAAACTCCAAAGTTTTCAATCAGCTCTGTCGAGAAATAGCTGAGGTCGAGCCCTTAATATCTTGAACTAAGTACTTGGAATCGATGCAGAATGAAAGTAAATAAAATTTTATA